>JBANCX010000102.1:21580-35365 GCA_037040065.1 Dettopsomyia nigrovittata
TTGTAAGATTATGTTGTAATTAACATTAATTAATATAAGTTAACTATAAATTGTTTAGCAATAACAGAATAAATAAATAAAAAACATTGAAATGTTGTACTTAGTTGTAACATTATGTTGTATTTGTTAATAATTTATATTATAGTTTTGTTTAATAATAATAAACATTAAAATAATATACTTTGTTGTGAGAATTATTTATTATTAATTTATACAAATTTAAATAAACTACAACTTACATAAAAAATATTTTATCGTTTTTTTCTGAAAATAAAAAATGATTTGGCTTCATTGCAGATGACCGTTGGGCCGCAATATTCAAATTTGAATTATTATTTCAGTTGCTGCTGCGTGGCATTTAGCTAATTTCGTACTCCAAATGCTGTTAGGTACCAGGCGAACAGAAATCAGCAGCAGGCTGCTTCTCTGTTATTTAACAGCAACTTAACAGAATACTGTTGTCACTGTTAACGTACTGTTAACTAACATAATCCTGTTGAGTCACTGTTAACGCACTGTTAACTAACAGAATTCTGTTAAGTCACTGTTAACTAACAGGATTCTGTTAAGTCGCTGTTAAATAACAGGATTCTGTTAAGTCGCTGTTAAATAACAGGATTCTGTTAAGTCGCTGTTAAATAACAGAGGAGCAGCCTGCTGCTGATTTCTGTTCGCCTGGTACTCAACAGCGCCTGGTACACCAAAATAAACGTTATTGCAACCAAATTTAAAATAAGCGCAGCAAAGACACCCACCAAACAGAATTTAATTGCCCCCCCTAAAGTATGCCCATTTTTTTTGCAAAACAGGAAAATCAATAGAATATATTAAGGCATACTTTTAGTTGCAGGTAGAAATATGTATGGTATTGAATGCATTTAATTGCATACTTTTAGTTGCAGCTAGAAATTTATAAGCAATTAAATGCATTTAATTGCATACTTTTAGTTGCCATTGCAAAATAAAATGTGCAATATTCTTGCATACTTCTACCTGCTGCTAGAAATTGCAATATCTTTGTTTTCTTGCCAATCCTAATAAATATACGAATTTTAATAAAAAATTATTGGTTTTTGTATTTTTTTCTGGCTTTATTGTAAATGTTTAGAATTGAATTTAATATCTTATAATATTTATATATAGTATTTTACATATATTACTTTTATTTCTAATTAGTATATTAAATAATAGGAAAATTAAAGTAAATTTAATAATTTCCTATTCTAATTGTTGTTTGTTTCATGTAGTTTTCTTATTCTTGAGTCGCCCATGCTAATACCACGTGACTGAAGAACCTAAAAATAAAATATTTAAAGAATATAATATAATAGAATATAATATAGACAAATTTCTCCTACTCCGAGTTTGAGTTGCTTCAATTCTTTCTATTATTTTGCTGAATTTCTAAGTTCTCTTTATTTTTATCTCTCACTCTTCTTTATCTTTCTTTTTTTCAATTCCTTTTTTTTTTCTATATTTTATTGTTACTGGAATAGTTCAGAACCATCTGAACTTAGCATTTAAAAGAACATAGCCATATAAATATATGCATTATAATTAATTAACTACGCGTATCAGGAGATCTGTGGTGTGTATTTTCTTCAGACGTCGGAGGGGGATTGGGTTGGTAAGACTGCTCGCCATTGAATTCGGGTGCATCATTAGTCGATCCGCATATCTGCTGCTGGGTCACCAACCAGTACGAGTCGAAGGTCTCTGGCAATGGCACAATTGGTGATATACCATGGAAGACCAGACGCATGACGTACAGCTCGTGCCTGCACCACTCGTAGCCTGGCAAGCTGGTGTTTAGAGGCAGTACCCCAATATTGGATGGCATAGGTTGGCCATAATAATTTTTCAATTCTTAATGCTTAAATCTATTAATGTCACTGACAACTCCTAGCTGTGAGTTGTGGGCATAGCTGGCCGGACGCCAGCATGTCGGTCATGTTAATAGAATATTTTTTGTATTAATTATTGATAATTTATGTTTCATTTTAGAATTGAATTTAGGCCAATTATCTTTCGTTGATTTGGGTAATATGATCTAATAAATAATAGAAAATGTAAAAATATTAGAATTAAAAGCAATAAATACATTTTTTTTCGGATATGATGTTATATATTTTCTTATATATTAAAATTTAAGATTCATTTTTTTTTTTTAATTTTAGTTTCTCAGTGTTCTTTGTGGCCGGCCCATTGCTGAAGTGCAGCGACTGATGCGATTAGTGAGCAGACGAGGCACTGAGCTTGAGGTGGGTCTTAGTATCAAACAGGTGCGTCCAAAGCGTGCCATATAAAGTTTATTAGTGGATGCCTGTATAGCAGGACCTGCGCCAGCCTTATGACGATTGGAGTCTACAAACGCTGCCTTCTTATCATTGGGAATTGGTGAATTCATCCTCTTGACTGTCACCTGGGAGACGCTAGTTTTCAGTTCAATATCTCGATCGGACTGGGCCAACTTGACCTGATGATGATGATTGGGTTTCGTCAATGAAATTTTCTTTGAATATTGTTGTCGCGTTAATATCTCAGGAGCTGAACGTGGTTTCGACCTGGTCATCTGCACAGATGGAGAGGCATCAGTATGGACATTATATTGTTGTTGCTGTTGGTATTGGTGTTGCTGTTGCTGCTGGTCATTTAGGTAGATGCCACATTGATGTGGATGCATTTGGCAGCTAGGATAATGGGGCAAGCCATATGCTGGCAAATTGCATGTGGACACGGGATAATAGAGATTTTGATTAATAGGATGTGTTGGCCAGCTCGCCAACTGATAATCCTGTGGATTGAGGCGCTGTTGGATGGCTGCTGCTGTTTCCGGCGCAAATAGTATCTGTTGAGTGCATTGGCTTGGCATAGCTGATGGTGGTGGACAGTAGCCAAGTGTTGTTTGTGCCACCGCTGGTCTCAACAGGCAACAGCTGCTGCAACAATGGGTATAAGGTGTTGCTGTTGCGCAATGTTGCTGTTGTACAAATGGTACTGGAGCTGGATGATGATATTGCTGCTGCTGTTGTTGCGGACGAAAGTGTGGCTTGTTGTATGGACAATAGTTGCAACAATTGTTGCAAGAGCAAATTCCATTTGTCTGCAAGTTTGTCGAAACTGTATGCTGCTGCTGCTGCTGTTGATGTTGCTGGGGTGGCTGCTGCTGCTGTTGATGTTGCTGGGGTTGCTGCTGCTGTTGCTGCTGTTGATGCTGCTGTGGCAGCTGTGTATAATCAACTGGGGATGCTGCACGTTGCATAAAGCTAATGGTAACTTGCGGTGAAGTCTCCGACTTTGCAGCTGTTGCAGCCTGATTGCATTTTATATTCTGTGGCTGGCTAATTCGACGCAAAGATGGCAAATGAACACTCTTCTTTGTAGTGATGTTGCTGCAAGCTTCTTCTGTTGCCTGGCAACCACGACTGTGTCCTTTCTCTCGTACAGCAGAGTGTCCGGCGTTCGTCTGCAGCAATATATCATCCGTTTGGGAGCCTGTATTTGCGCCAATGTCACAGGGCGTTGTCTGTTGCTGGGCATGGCAATGGCAGGTCGTACGGTCGCAATGGACATGTAAAGCTTTCTCAATACGTTTGCGCACAACTTTGTCCTCCAGCACAACAAAGCTCGGCTTGCCCTTTAGCTTCTTATTATAGATTTTCACATAGCGATTCAAGGACTGTCCATCAATGTTAACCATATCATTCTTTTCATGATTTATCACCTGCTCATCCTCATTGTTCTCGTCATCGTCGTCATAATCATCCTCTTGAGAGCTGCCAGCATCATCGTCGAGCAGTGAGATGTGTAGATGCTTTTTACCAATCCGCAAAGCCTTTTGTGAGTTCCTCTTCAACTGAATATTGGACTTGCATTGGCAATGGCAATGGCATGCTCCCTTGCACTGGCATTGTTTTTGGCACTGCTTATTCGAACTAACCTCAATGAGCCCATTGTCATCCACTGTAATTGTAAAGCTCTGTTTGCCTCCTGGTTGCTGCTCAGTCTTCATAATGCTGCAGAATTTAATGCAATATTCGGATTGAAATTTTGGCTCTGCTGCAAATCACTGAGAAGTTTTTTTTTTATTTATATCCGAAAAAAAAATTTTTTTAATATTTTTTTTTTATATATTTTTGTTACACATTTAAATTTCTTTATTGTTATAAAGACATGACTACTACTACTACTTACTACTACTACTAAAAGTACTACGAACTTCCTAAGACCTAAGTCCGAAATCCGAATACAACAAAGCAAAAGATAACTAAGACTGAGACAGAATGTGACATTTTTTGAATTACTGAAATTTTAATTATCAATTAATAATTAATAATAATAAAAGATTTAGAAATTATGTTATTTAAGGCTTCACTTAAAGGTTATATTAGATTATCTTTCATAATTTATTACTATTTTATATAGAATAAACGACGCACAAAAGGAATAATTAATAAATAAAATAAAGAATATTAAATATTCGATATAAATATTAATATTTAAACTGCATTCATGTACTCAGATTACATCCAAGAAATTTTTAGATCCTTCTACTATCTATCTGAACAACAGTAGGCTCAAGCAAAAGTATTTGAATAATTTCAAATACTTAAAAGAAAAAATGAACAAAATTACAAAAAAAATACCAAAAAAATAATTTTTCAATCCTTTAGAAGCCTTGCATGGCCAGGGTGGCAACAGCGCGTATAGTGGAGCAAAATTTATAAACAAATTTTTTGGCGAAAATGTATCGCAGTGAAAGCTGTGAGAACTGCCAAAATGGAAACTGCCCACATCAACAACAACAGCAGCGCTTGCAACAGCTGCAACAACAGCAACAACAGCAGCAACAGTGGCATGAGATGCAACAGTTTCGGCAACAGCAACAAAACTGCTCGCAATGTTGCCCAATACAGCAGCAGCTACCAATGCAACAGCCACTAATGCAGCAGCCACCACCAATGCAGCAGCAGTACAATGCTTGTGGCGAAGAGGACCAAATGCGTATTGGAATGTGTTATGTGACAGAGGGGCCAGAAGGCTTAAGGTCTTGAGATATAATATAAATTTTTTGTTTGTTTTATAATTAATTTCTTAATTTGTTTACAGTATTGACTGCAATGTGCCAATTCCAAGCACATTTAATATTGATGAATATCAAAAGCACATAAATGCACTATTTAATGGATTGGGCAATAATTATGGTGTAACCATAACAGAGACTGGATGCCCGTCATGTCTACAGTCTAACCAGGACTATCCAGCAACACAACAACTAACAGCAGTACCACCACCACCGTGCTACATTCAATCAAAGCCACCACCAGCGCCACCCATGAAGCCAGTCAAGCCAAATAAGAATCGTTGTTGTCCTGTAAAGCCTTTTCCTGATAATTCGATTGCTTGTTCGCCCAATTCCTATCCAACAGCGTATTCCCAAACGCAACCAAACCAAAATTGTTGCCTGCCACCCATACGAATGCAGCCACCAATGCAATTTCCGGATAATCAAATTCCGATTTGCCAACAAACGCTACCCACAATGCCACGATCTAGTCAAAATAGATATCCACCACCGCCAAGACTGCCAGAGAATGAACCCTTTGATTGTGATCCTCCGCCAAATATTCGTAATGATTTTCCTTGTTTCTCAAACGATTCACGGCCAGATAACTTTTGTCCGGATCAGCAACAGCAGCAGCAGCAACAGCCATCATGTTGCAATCAATTTGTACCTGTGCTACAGCCAGTTAACTTGGCTGACTTGTTACCAACACCGTTGCCTGAAGGGCCGTCCACTCCTTATTCTTCATCGGGTAGGGGCTCAATGGTGCCTGCCTTTCAGCAGCCACAGCAGTCATATCCAATGCCTTCAGGTCCTGTTTTCATGCATCAACAATCTCTCGGTGGTCCGAATTATAATTCGTTGAGGCTGCCGTGTCAAATGGGAAATGGCAGTGGGAATGGCAATGGCAATGGCAATGGAAATGGGAATGGCAATGGCAATGGACCTGGTCAAATGAAACATGCATGTGGTGGTGGTGGTGGTGGTTGGCACTGTCCACGTTGCTCTCATTGCTGGCATCCTGGCATGCGACAGGGCACCGAAAAAAATCAAAGACATTGAAAAAATAAAAATAAGGATTGAAAAAAGAAAAAATTCTTTTTACATGGTTTTTTCTAGGGTATATTTTTGCTTTTTTTTGGCTATTCAAAATAATATTTTTCTATAGGTATACTACGATATATACGATCACAAAAAATACATATGGTTCGGGATTCACGGTTCTATGAATTCCTAGATTCCATATCACTTAAATAATTTGATACATAATTGCTTATAATGGACGTTATGGCCGTTTGTTCAATTGCTTGATTCACTGGAGTCCGAGATGCTTCGAGTTGATGTTGAGGATGATGATGAGCAGGTGGAATAGTATTGGTAGCTGTTGCATAGCGAGCATCTCGAGAATGGTCTCTCGGATTGGGTATACTATTCGTTGTATTGGGCAATTGAACTGAGTGTGTGGGCTGAGAATATAGATTGGTGGCCCTGTGATCGATGGTATGACGACGACGCATTACGCGTCTGGCGCAACTTTGCGCTGCTGGTGCTGCGAAAGCTGTTGGCGCCGGCTGTAGAGGTGGTGGTGGTAGGGATGGTAGGGATGGTGTTGGTGCCATCAGCCGACGAGCATTGTGGGACAAGTGATCCTCAACATTGGCGGCAAAGGCATCCTGAAAGGATTGCAGGCGTGTCTGATATGAAGGTGGTTGCAGTTGTCGCTGAAAATGTTGCTGCTGGTTAAAGGCGAGCTGCCGTTGCTGCTGCTGCTGCTGCAGTTGTTGTTGTTGGCTAAAGGCAAGCTGCTGCTGATAGTTCATTTGTTGTTGTTGCTGCCATTGGCAGGCTCTTGCCTGCTCCTGCAACAGACGATTCTTTTCAGCCATACGCTGCTCTAAATTATGCATTTCCATTTTCAACTGTCGCTTCACTTGCTCCTTCTGCGCTTGAAGATTCTCTTCAACCTTCTTGCTCTCAACCATTTTGCACATAAACATGCGATGATAATCGGCATGTTGCCGCTCACATAGCAGCCGATCGGCATATACCTCCTTCAGATTCTTATTGATGCTCTTTAGTTGCTCATTCTCCTGGCACTTGAGACGCTGGTACTGTACATTTAGTTGCTGCAACTGCTCCTGAACACCACCAGACATGACATATTGCTTCTGATATGTCATCTGATGTGGTTGTTGCTGCTGCAGCGGCATTTGTTGCATGATCGTTGGCAATTGTTGCTGCTGCTGCTGCTGCGTAGAAAGCTGTGGAAATGTATAATGCTCAAAGTGTTGTTTGTTCCATTGTTGCAACATCTCTGTTGGCACCAAAGGCTCCATGAACTGCTGCTGCATGTTTGGGTGGCGCAGATCGAATGCACTATATGATTGCGGCAAATTCTCCCTTTGGAGCATTTGCGGCAGCATGAAACGCTGTGGCATTGACAACTCTGTTGTTGCATGTGGTTGGCTTGGAGCGGACGTTGTTGTAGTTGTAGTTGCCGGTAGGCTATATGGCACCTCAGCAATATGTGGCATATTGCTTAATTGCTCCTGCTGCTGGTGTTGGTGCTGTTGTAATGTTGCATGTAAAGGACGCTCCAGTTGCAAATGCTGCGATCCAAAAGGTTCAATTGGCTGATATTGTTGTGGCTCGTCGACAACTAATCGAGAGCTTGAAGGTTGCTCCGTTGCTGCATTCAAAGCGTTCTCTTGGGAACGCACAGTTGCCACATTTGGTTGAACTTCTTCAGTCTGTGCCACATCCTGCTGTCGCTGCGGATTGTTGGTGGTCAACTCAGTGAAGCCAACATGAATTTCGGGACTAGCAGCCGCAGCGCTTATTTCTTGCATATTATCCATGAGACCCATTTTAATGTTATTCTGATTCCAGTCAGGATTATGCCAACGAAATAGATTCAACTGTTGCTCCACTTCATGATCCTTGTTCTGCCTGGAAATGTTTAAAATATAGAAATAAGAATTGAAAAGAAAAGCTAAAAGTTCACTTACAACTCCATGCTGGAGGCTCTTTTTATCTGACGATTGGACACACGTTGCAGCAAATCCTCGGTGCCGTCTTCCTCATGCTCTTCTGCAGTTTTATTGACAATTCCCTCCAGCACAATGCTACATTCTTCATCGTTAGGAAATTGTGTTGTCTCCATTGTGGCATCTGCATCCAAGTTGGGCATATTACGCAACATATTTACATCGTTCTTCGTCGTAAACTTTTTCTGCTTGATGCCCACTTTAGTTTCCTCAACGGCCTCTGTAGATTCTCCTGCAGATTTCTTTGATTTTTTTGTCTTTTTTCGTTTCATTTGTTGGGCCACATAGCGTGCCCGTCCCGATCCCACAGGAAACTTAAGCATTCGTATACAATAATCCCGATTTCTGCTAATTCGATCTAATGTATTTGATGTGGAATAATAATATCTACGCTGATGCAGTTCACCTCGAGCCAGTTCCTTCGGTATAAACAAATTCTCATTGGAATAGACGCTCGCACGACGCTTCTTTGTTTCAGCTCTAAAAAATAGGAAACAAAGATATGTATGAATGGGAATTAAACTTACGACTTAAATAAATTACTTTAAAAATCTTTAAAATTAAAATTTAGTTAAATATTTCAGTACTTACATAGAAAGCGAATGTCGTTCTTCTAGTACAAGCGGTCTATCCTCACGATCCCGTTGTCGCTGCAGAGAGTCTTCCTTCTTTTCAGTATTATTATCCAAATTTTCAATCGTTTTGGTTTTGGTATCATTCGGATTGCTGTTGAATTGCTAATTTTTGTTGAGCAAATGCAGAATTGGCATGCACTTACTTACTCTTCATGTAAACGTTCTGAGCTAATTGTATCCACGGCTGTATCATTTAAACACTCAAAGCTTGAAGTGCACGTATTTATATCATCTGCGGCTATGTCAGCCGTATCAAATACGGACTCAGACTTCGACTTGAATTCATTCGCGGCCATGTCGTGTGCACAACTACACTGATTGAAGTCTATAAGCTGGCTTTATATAGCATTTAATAAATGTTTACAATAATAAATGTCACACACTCAACTGCATGTACATACAACATATGTAGAAGGAGGGTGACGTTGGAGGAATATGGATAATTTAATTGTCTGACTCTTTGGTTTTGAAATTCGATTTTGTTTTAATTAGACTCGACGCAACGCAGACTCGCTCCTCCAATATCTGAACGTTGCGCGGCCTATCGTCCGTGCGATAATCAAATAAAATGCGCACGCTTTAAATTTGCCTCTTGGAACATTTTTTTATTCTGCTGGAAAAGAAATATTAAAATAAAACGAGTATATGTTTGTATTATATTGAATTTATATAGTATGCAAAGAAATATATATAAATTATTTGCACTTCTATTTAAATTTCACTGGAAATTTTCTTTATAATTTTCCACCTTGAGTTCTACAAACTTTGCCCTATAAGGAAATAAACACACGTCAGCAAATTTCTTAAGGTTTTTATCTCTAATTCGTTTTACATAACTTCTGAATATTTAATTCATTGTACATGTTTACCAAACAAGAAAAAATAGTTTATTTCTTTAAAAATTCATTGAAATATTTTCCTTTTTGTTTTTAATTTGATTTAAATTAAACAATTAAGGAGAATATTTAAATAAATAGTAAATAATACTTAAGATTTGTTTCTTAGCGAATTTTTCCATAAAAATAGTACAAAACTTGAAAATTTTAATAAATTTAATTCTGTTTAAACTTTAATTGATTTGTTCGTAATACTGAATGTTTTTTACATTGAAACTTTAATATATTTATTTGATTTACTCTTCTTATCCACCTAACTAACTTTTATAATTATTATTTTTTAATTTTCTTTTAATGTTGCTATGCTTCTCTTTGAGTAATAATCGAATTTCTTAGAATTATTTGTATATTTGTACATTGAAATTATTTTTTTATTGTCATTCCCATGAAACACTTTTATTAAGCGAACTTTTAAATGTTTATTTACAAACACAATTTATGCCTCTGAAGCGCGGACAAACAATAAACAAACTTCCACTTTTTGGCGCTAGGAGTTCGTCGCGACGAAATTTGAGTTAACCCGAAAACGACAACGGCAACGGCAAACGACGACAACGAAAATTTCAACGAAGTAAACACAACAGGGACAAGCGTCGTGTTGCACAGCCAAAAAGTGAATGAGTGCAGCAAAAAGACAAAAAAAAAATATACAAAAAAAATTAGGTAATAGAATTATAATTGAAAAATGCAGGCGTATTAGAAGCACATATGTGTGTGTGCGTGTGTGTATGTGTGTGACAAGCGTAACATTTACGGCTCGCACAATTACGGCGTATTGAAAGTCTAGGAAATAAGGAATAAAGAATAAAGACTAATGTACGCTCTAGATGTAATTGTACAGATATAAAATGGGGTATGGACATATACATATGCATAACTACTATTGTAGTACACGTAGTACGAGTAAAGGTTGATAAACGCCGTTTGGCTAACTAAGGACACTAAGGACACGTCAGCGTAGAACTTGGCGCCCCAGTTTCCTGGCCTCACAATGAATTCCTCAACGTGTATTATTCTTTAAACTAAATAGTTGTAATTATAATTTTTTTTGAATAGAACAATTTGCAGGTGACATGTTTAGTCTAGTTATTCTGTATTTTTTAATTGTTTAGCATATTATGTATTTATATTCTGACGCCGCACGCAATCACCTTATATATGTGCATTTAGCAAATGCTAAATATTATTATTAAATCGTTTTAGAATAAAAATGTTTAAATATTTGCTAATTTCTCACATTGAAACCATTTTAAACTTAACGATAACATAGGTTATCGCGCCATCGCGTTTGCATGCATATCGATAAATCGTATAACAAGTTGGCAGCAACGCGTATTGCTTGCAGCATTCTATCGTTTGCTATCTGTGGTCACATTTATTGTATTGTATTGTATGTAAAAACAATAAGCAAACTAACAAATAAAATCACTTTAGAATTGAATAATTATGGATAAATTAACAACAATAAGTGCCACGCTGTTCATGGCAGCCGATGTATTTGCCATTGTTAGTCTAGCACTACCCGATTGGATCATAACAGAGGAAGCTGGTAATAATAACAATGCCAATGCCAACAACAACAACAACAATCGGTGAAAATAAATTTGGTTGCTTTTATAGGTGATATACGGCTGGGCCTAATGTGGACCTGCATGACGCTCTATAATCGACCACAAGTCTGCTATACACCCGATCTGCAACCGGAATGGCTAATCGCACTTGTTTGCATATTTATCGGTTGCATTTGCATCACCACAACTGTGATACTCTTGGCATCCAGCACCTGGGATCGCAATGTTATTCCCTATGCCCGTTGGGTGGGCTTTGCGGCAATGGTTCTATTTTGTATGGCAGCTGTTGTATTTCCACTTGGTTTTCACATTGAAGAGATTGGCGGACAGGCGTATCAGTTGCCAAATACATTTAAAATTGGAATCTCTTATATTATGTTTGTTCTGGCCCTTTGGATAACAGTCGTATCGGAATTGTTTGCTGGCAAAGTTTGTTTGCCACACTTTTAGATTAATTTTAAATTTTAAATTTGTTTGCAGTTCACTTTTATTTTTTAGCTGTGATTTGTTACATTGTTTTGTTTTGATGTAATTCAGTTTTATGTATATTTTATTTAACAATATTTAAGCTAAATGAATTTACTTTTGTAATCTCGTTAGATTTAATTTTTTACTGAATAATGTAAATTGTATTATTCAAAAATTGGTTTCGGAAGTTGTATTAAATTTACAAAGAAATTTCCAAGTATTCAATTCGAATATTATTTAATAAATTATCTGACGATAACTCGCGAAATCTAAAAGCATATATATCTAAATACAGGAATATTGTAAATCTCAAAAGATACTAATAAATATACAATATACAGAATATATAAATGTACTTACTTAATAATACAATAGAAGAATAATTATGATTTTTTTGTCCTCTCCACAATCTGTTGTTATTCGTGCGCGGCTGAATGGCAACTGAATCTGAGACTCGTATAAATTGTATAAATAAGAAATGTATGGGACCACTTGACTGGATTCAGATTTAGAAATATGAATTGCTGACATACGTAAAAAATAAAATGATCTGCGTCGTATACACTTCAAAATTTCTGCTGATTTGCTTACTTGAGCTGCTGCGGCTGCAACCTGACACCCTTTAGGGCTCTCATCCACTTATAGAGAATATTGTCCGACTCTTAATAATAATAATAAAAATAATAATAAGATTGTACTGATCGCAAAATTTATTTATTTATTATTATTGTATATTATTGTAATGAGCGAGTTTTATAATTTTATGCTCCTCAGCCCAGCATAACAATGTAATGTAAAAGGAGAACGCATACCATATGAGCTGAAAAATACAATAGGTTAACCATTGTGGCGATCCTATTGTATTGATGCTATAAAGTTCATAACATATTCGCAATAATTCATATAAGCCACTAACATATAGACCGATCCATAGAAACTTGAATATCCAAAATAAGCGTAACACAAATTCCCGACCAAATTTCATTGAGTAAAACAATTCAAATCCAAAACAGGCCACAGCCGATGCTATTGCCGGTTGCAGATGATCCCAATCGTATTCCTCCAATTGCAATATTAATTCATGTCCATAGGGTATGCCATAGAATGTCTTGGAATTGTTTATCATTTGGAAATGTGGTTTATTTAATAAATTTGTCAAATTGGCAAAGCAAATAAATGCCGAAAATATTTTAAAGAAAACGTTGATTATTTTAGTCATAATTAAAATATTTAAATTTTTTTCGTTTTTTTTTTTTTAGATATTTGCAAATGAAATATATAATTATTGAAATCACAAATTATTGTCGATTCTATGTGAACTATGATTATGATTTTTAGAGAATTCGATAAGATTCAGAAACAAAATTCAATTCGATTAACATTTTCATATATTTTTATTTTATTTTTTATTTTGAATAAAAAAACAATTGAGCATTAATTTTTATATATATTTTTCGTATATTATTTAATAAATAGTTAATAAAATTTAATTTAATTACAAGAAAAACAAAAAACAAAAACAAGCAAAATCTACAAAAAGAAAATTATTTTCGTTTCGTTTGAACAAACACGGAATATTTTCAAAAAACTTTAAACATTTATTATATATTTTCTTTCGATTATAATTGATTTTCAATATTGTGAATAACTTTTATTTCTTGCATAGATTGATTAGGAGAATATTCTCAATATTATATAGTTTAAATCGGAGGTATAGCTTATTTGATGGGATATGTTTAATTAAGATTGTTTGTTTTTATATTGAAACATTATATAGAGTTTGTCTTCCTGAATTTCCTGTATTGGTTGGTTGTAGATACAAATTTTGTTTTGTTTTTTTTGTAAGGATATAAATATCGTTTAAAGGATTGTTTGTTTTATTTTACTTTTTTCAAATGGCACATCATACATAGTTTGTTAAAAGTTTTAAATATTTAAATATTGTCCCAATAGATTTCGATAGTTTTAGTTGTTCTGAGTACTTTGAAAGCAAGATATAAGATACTCGGAACCATTTATTTGGAACATACTAAACTACAATAATGATAATAATAATAGTATATATTATATAATAATGTTATTAGTGTTGATTATTTGTTTTTT
>JBANCX010000103.1:1534-17227 GCA_037040065.1 Dettopsomyia nigrovittata
AAAAAAAAATACAGGAAATGGTTAAAAAAAAACAAATATTTTACAAAAAATAAATTTTATAGTAAATTTAATATTTTTTGTTATGAAACTTGGTTTTTTCTTTAATGAAAAATCTCAAAATTTTCCACTTTTTTGGAGAATTTTTAATTTAAATTACATTTAAAAATACTTAAAAATTTGTTTAGCTTTAAAATCAGCAAAAATTAAATCAATTAAAACAAAGAAATTATCAAAAATAATCTTTTGAACTATTTTATACAAAAAAAAAAACAAAACACAAAAAATCATTTTTATTTTATTACAATAAATATTCAAAGTATTTTAATGCAGCTTATACAGAAAAATTAAAATAACAATAGAGTTTTTAATACAAATATATTTTAAAACTTATTGTTCATGTCAATCAATAAAAATGATTTAACAAACTTATTGTTGATTGTGTTCGAGCTTAAATTGCGCTCATTTATTGTATATGAATCATTAAATCACTTTCGTTGCAAGAATTTATCAATTTGCAAAATTCATCATTAGAGCTGCATACATAATCTATAATCTTTAATCGTATTGGCATTCAACTGATATGGCTATATGCCCACCTTGGCACTCATCAAGCTCCCACTTGACTGCATAGCTAGGGTAGAGCTCTGTCTCTCTCAACCATTATTATTTCTTCCCACATTTATTCGCTCTCTCTTCAACAGTTGAGAGCTTTTGCATAGCCATAGCTCGATAATGCTGCTTAATGAATTTATTCTGTTTCTGTTGTTGTTGTTGTAGTTGTGGCCCGTGCTTCACTGAGAGCACTTAACAACAAATTTTTTATAGTTTTTATTTTTCAATGATTTTTTTCTTTCTGTTTCCTCGAAGAAATCATTATTTTTTATTGTTTGAAATGTTTTTCTATAGAAAAGGCATTTTTTCTGTTTTTTTCTTTATTTTTTTTTTCAAAATAATTTTTCTATTTTAAAATTAAAGAATAATACTTGTAATACTATTGTTGTATAAAGCGTCTCATTAAAGCTATGTGTATATATAAGACTGTCTCTTGTTGCATAGTGTTGTTAGTTGATTGGATGGTTTAAAGTGGTTAACAGGTTTGGTGGTTAGTGTGGTTAACTCTCTAGCTGTTAGATGTTTGGAATATTTTTAGGAAAATTAACTTACCTTGATATGTTCTCACGTGAGCGACCCTTCGAATTACGTCCCATTTCATCTAGTTTACTCTCCTTGGATTCGCGTATGTGTTCCTGCAAATAACCAAGAAATATGGCAGAACAAAATGGCCACAGAAACCAATAATGTGCATGAGAGACGGCACAGATAATGGCGCACACATACATATAGACACATATGTATGTGTATATGTATATATGCGTATATATGTATATAATAAGCATAATAATAAATATTTTCAATTAATTTTGCGGGCCTGATGGCTTATAAAGCAGATAGGCAGAGACAGATAGAGAGAGAGTGGAGGGGAGCTGTCCAGTTCGGTTGCAAAGAAGATATACAAGGCTATATATACTTTATATATATATACATATTGCAGGGTATGAATTTTCGTTTCGTTTTCTCTGTCTGTCTGTGTGTACTACGTGGCGTATGCGCAATATATATATGTATATATTTATATTAATTCTCAACACTTTCACGCCTCGCATACGTCTGTCAGCTGGATTATGAGGCAGCAATTAAGAGCTTGCCACCTGATTCTATGGCACTTGCTGCACCCCGATCCATTTGAAGTCATTAATACACCGATTGTGTGCGTGTGTGTGCATGTGTGTGTGTGTGTCTGCAGGGGCAGCACTTGAGCGTGCATAAAATGAAGCGTAAATACGCAAATATGACATAATAATGAAGGAGCCATAACACTACCAAGGAAACGAAAGTACAAGCACACAGAACATAATAGAACAGAACGGAATACAACTAGTATGGAACAGGACAGCAGAGGACCGCATTGAGTTTTGGAAGCATACTTTAGCTGTCGTTGCGCTCCTAGCCAAGATTGCCGCATTGTGGTCATCATTCTGACTGCAACTCAAATTTCATTCACAATGCACATAAGAAAACAGAACGAAAAAATACAAAAATACGAAAATAGAAAATAAAAAAAATAACCAAATTCAATGAGTTGAAGCCAAAAAAAAAACAATTTTAAACATTATAATATTCTTATTCTTCTTATTTTTATTATTATTTTTGTTGTATTCATATTTCTTTTGCTATTTATTGTACATAATATTCAATTTATCCATCTGGGACTATAAATACGCTTAAGTATAGACGAAGAAGAGAAGGAATAAGATAAATGTTGTTGCATTAGTAGAACATGAAGTTGGCAGCAGCTGATTATATTTATTATTATTATTATTATTATTATTATTATTATGATTATATAAAATATTGTAAATTCTATACAATATGCCAATTGTAATCATTTTTCTTTTCGTATTATGTGAATCAATCTGGATTTCAATTGAATTTTTTTTCTTCTTTTTCTTATTATTTAGTTTATAATATAAATTGACTTCAGTCTGACTCGAGGTCATACTACTTTATTAAGAAGTAAGGAAGCTCTAGTCGAGTGTGCTCGACTACAAGATACCCCAATCCAAGTGTCGAATTACGATCATTGCTCTGTCCATGTCGCTGCTAGCGCTTTACATCTACCCCAATGACAAATTTGTCTGCTTTATAAAACTTGCAATTTTGATTCGATAAACATAAAATTGATGCAGTAGATCAATATTATGATAGGAATCACTTACGCAGAGTATCAAATTCACAGGTGAAAAATTACACCTGTTATTCGAGATTCTTCGTTTTGGGCATTGTGGGTGTGGCATCCAAAATTTTTTAATAAAAATCGATCAGTCGTTAGATCAAAGATATATGTAGCGAGTTTAAAGACTACAGGTGAAACATTACACATGTAAATCGTTTTTTTTCAATTGAGGGGGATGGTGGGGGTATATTCAAAAAAATTGTATTACGTTTTTCCTTCATTATACAGAATTCTAGATACCAAATTTGGGCTCTTTAGCTTTCGTATTTCCTGAGACAGCAGCACTTAAATATTCATATTAGAGGAGCCGCTCGCTATTGTGAGAGTTGTGGGCGTGGCATCTATATTTTTTTGATACAGATCGCTCAGTTATTAGCTAATTAGTATACAATCCGAGTTTCAAAAGAATCGGTGCAGAATTGCACGTGTTTATCGTATTTTTCGATTTGGGGGGGTGGTGGTGGTGGGTGGAAATCTAATCGACGCGGTCTTACATACAGACGGCCAGACGGACATGGCTATATCGACTCGGCTCTTGATGACTATCAAGAACATACATATATACTTTATAGAATCGGAGATGTCTCCTTCAATTTGTTTCATACATTGTCACAAAACATTTTTCCCATTTTTCAAATGGATCGGGGTACAAAAAGAAAAGAAGAAAAATTCTTTTTTTTTTTTGATTTAAATTTGTTAAATATTCCAGATATAAAATGCATTTAAAATGTCTTTAATTTAAAAAAAAATTGGAAAAGAAAAGTTAAAATATGCTTTCAAAATTCGTTTGTGGAAAAGTTGTTCCAGAAAATCAGAATCAGCCAATGCAAGCAACCTAAAGACATAAAACTAAGTCAAAGAAAATTCTTTTTTTTTTTGTTTTTATCAAATATAACTTTACTGAAATTATATTGAACTTTGTCAATTAATTAATTTTATTTTTTTTTCATCATTTTGAAAGAAATAAAAGAAATTTCAAAAGCAACAATTTGTTGGTAAATAGTTTTGTTTAATGAAAATATTGAAATATTTATTTATATTTTTATGTTCTTTGAATATTTCTAACTAATTGATGATATCTAATTATGTATTTTGTGTATTAAAATGTTTATTTTGATTAGTTTTTGGTTAATTTCATTGAATATTAAACTCTTAGTCTTAGGTCAATTAAATATAATTGATAATTATTTGTCTGTGGCCTTTGGGCAATTTAATTTCATAATTAATTGAGCTCACATTGCGTATGAGTAATTATTAATTTTTCCTAACATAAGTTGAATTTTAAAAATGATTCAAAACGAAGGAAACGGGTCGGGGTCGGGGTCGGGGCAGAGTAAAAGATTATTTTTTTTTAAATCTGTTTGTTAACGATAAAGACAAAAGGCAGGTCAGGTTTTTGGGGGTAGGAAAATGGTTTGGATTGGGAAAGCGAATATCGAATTGTCCAAGCCAGATATGGTCAAATGAGTATGTGTGCGTGTGTGAATTGATTGCAGAATCTTTTGTATGCAACACAGCATTCGCCATTTTTGTTTTTGTTTTTTTTTTTTTGATGATGCGCCAGCTAGCCAGCTACACCCACTGTCAAAGAAATGGAGAAATTTTCTTTTTCCTTTTTCTGTTTTTTTAATTTTTTTATGGGTTGTCTCTTTCGAATATATCCCCTATTATGATAACGTGATGTAATCCCAGCTAGAGGGTCATTTGTTTGTCGGTTTGGCAACGCTCTTTTAAATGATTTTATTGAAAAATTTTAATGCTCTTTTGGCCTTTGGCTTGGATTTAGCAGCCAACTGTAATTGAAGCTGCAATTCCAGCTGAGCCGTTGCTGCCGCTGCAACTGATAGCGGCAATGGTGGTGGTGGCGCTGGTGGCAACATAGCATCTACATCACTAGATGTGCATGATGTAGATGATGATGATGTCGTTGTCGTTGTCGATATCGATGTCGGTGACGCCGATGAGCGTACAATGGTTGTCATTTGTATGGGTGTGCTGCACTGCAGCGAGCTACTTGTATATGAATTGCTTGAGCTGGGTAGCTCCGGGTGATGTTGTTGCTGTTGCTGTTGTTGCTGCAATTGACAGTGTACTGGGACCAGTACAAATTCATCATCTTCGGCCATGGTAACACTATCGCTATCACAGCTAAATCCTATCCCATCATCATCATCATATTCATTATCATTATCATTGTCATTGTCATTATCGTCGCAATGATTTTGTTGCGGCTGCATTTTCAATGCGGACAGCTTCTCCTTTAGTTCACACTGTTCCCGTTCCTGTTCCTGTTGCTGCTGCTGTTCCTGCTGCTGCTCCTGCTCCTGCTGATAGCAATAGCCATAGCCAATGTTATATGTTGGTAATGTTGGATTAGCATGTTCTTGTATATTATTGCTATCGCAATCATAGTCATAATCACAATCATAATCGCATTCATAATCGCCAGCAAAGGTTGCCAACTGGTTGGTGGCGGCGTTGCCACTGTTTGGACTATTGCTATTGCGTTCATCATTACAAATGGCATCCGGATCTATTTGCAATTGTTTAAGTTGTTCATTTTGTTGATGATTATATGCTAAATTGCACATGAAATCGTTTTGTAATCCAACGAAAATGGCGCTCTTTGGAGCGCCCAATACAAAGGAATCAATGTGAAAGATGCTATCGCGTAGTGCTGGCACATCCTGTGGGTTAGAGCATATAGAAAAAAAAAACAAGAAGAAGAAGAACAGAAAGACAGACACAGAAAGAGAGAGAGAGAGAGAGAAAGAAAGAAAGAGAGAGAGACAGTGTGTAGAAGAGATGGAATGTGAGAATTATGCGAACAACACACACAATATGAATGGTTGGTTGGTTGGATGGTTGGTTGGTTATGCATATAACAGAGACAGACAGACAACAAACGAGCGAAACAGCACACTAGCCGATAGACAGGGATAGCAATAGAGGTGCTTACATAGCATTCAGTGCTGCCAATTTAGTTTTTGGTTTTTTTTTTATACTTTATTTTTTAGGTTTTTCCATCAGATTATTTTCATATCCAATTTAAGCTGTTGACGCATTTTTGTTTGTGTTTAATTTCTTGTTGCATTTTAATCGCAATTGTTTTTTTTTTTATTTTCAGTCCAATTTCTTTTGTTTCCTCCTTTTTCTATATATTTAAATTTGTTTTTCCATTTTATAATTAGATGCTTCACGTGGTTTGTTGTTGTTGTTGCTGTCGAAAATTATGTTTTCTATCTTTTTGCATAGCATACTTTTATGGGCACAAGTTGGCAGCACTGTTATGTACGTATACAGAGACCTAAACAGCATACAATAAATCGTATATATATATATGTGCGAGAGTGTGCGTGGGCATGTGCGTATGCGTGACGTTGGGTATACAGGGCTACAGGTTGTTTGTGTTTGTTCTGTGTGTGTGTGTGTGTGTGAGTGTGGCAAAGATGAAAGGTGCATCAATGGAACATGCAAGACATACACTCTACTACACTAGTAGCAACCACAACAATTATGCTAAAAAATGTTTGCCACAACAGCATATGTCTGTATGTATAAGAAGAGCTGCTCCTAACAACCTCAGCGGAAAAAATATATATAAAAAAACGAACGAAAGAAAATGTATGGGAAACGTAATGGAAACCAACTAAAAAGAGATTAGACAACATCAGAAGAAAATCATACACACAACAACACAAAAAAAAAATAAGGAAAAGAAAATTTTAAAAGTTGACAATACAAAAAACTTCACCAACATAGTACACTATCCATACATACATATGTATATCCAGATGAAAACATTTTCTTTATTCTTATAGAGACATTGTCATATTGCGACAATTTGAGGGCAACAGACCATAAACATAATAATAAACAACAAAAGAAATGTTAAATATGAAAAATAGTCGAAATTATTAATACGAAATATATAAATATTTTTATAAACTAAAAAATTTCGATTTGATTGTTTAAGTCTAGCTATAAAATTCATGGTTTCTTTTTGATATACATTAAATAATTTAAATTAAATTATTAAATATTAAATAAATATGTCTATATAATAGATTAAATAATTATTTTTTATATATTTAACTAATTTTATTATAATTGTATTTAATTTGATAAAAAAGAGTAATTATTTGACAAATTAATGAGAAAAATCAATGTACTCTATGCAATTGATAGTGAAGCATCAATGTACTCACACAGACATACATACATACATACATACATATACATACATATATACAAAGAAACATTTGTTCTTTGCGAGAGTAGGTTAAAAAGTGTTCAGCATCACAAAGAAAGAACTTTTTGTTGACTGTGAAATTTGTATTTTTTTATCTAGGCCTATTTTTTTGAACATCGAAAGAGCACTGATTAAATAAAAATGGAAATTTTATCACGACATACATATATGATTGTTTATATAATTATTTATTTGTTTCGTTTTTTCCATTGTCTTTTGTTTATTTCTTGTATTTCATTCGCCACGTTCGTTCAGCTCAAGCGCTCAAGTTAGACTGACTCGATGATCTATGTACAGACGTCGCATGACTACGACTCATGACTATCGATATCAAGCATTAGTGTTCGATAAGTTCGCTAACAGTGTTGTATACTAAATGTCGTTTAGCTGTGTATGGGTATGTTAGTTAGTTATCAATCAACCCTCATTTATCACAAACATACATACATATATACGTATATATGTATGTACATATATTAGCCATATAGATTGGCTTTGGCTTTGGCTTTAACTGCATCTTTTAATGTATCTTTTCGTATCAAGTAAATGCCAACAGACAAAATGAAAAAAAAAAGAAAGAAAATTGAAAATAGTAAAAAAATATTATAGAGCGAGTGAGACAGAGAGAGAGAGAGAGACAAGCTGCTAAGCTAATCCTCTTTGGGCCCAGTTAGGTGAGCAAGAGACAGCTAGCTAGACAGCTCAATCTGAAATTTAATTAGGAAAACTCAACAGCTTCCTGGCAAACTGCTGACAAATGTTGTTAGTCAAAACAAATTGAGTTATCTTACAAAAAAAAAAATACATAAATTATCATTTTTTTTCTTTTTTGTGGCTAAAACCAATATAAATTTTATAGAAATTTTCTTTGGTTTAAGAATATTTCATTTGAATTTATTGTGTAACAGCTGCCACCCAAAACAAATTCAATAATTCAATATACTCGTACTATGTACTACTCCTAGTATTATTTATATTTATTTGTATTTTATATAATTAATAATACGACAATTTAAGGCTTTGTATACAAATATATTCGATATATTCAGAGTACACTCAAACATTTGTATTTAACTACATACATACATATGTCGCTAAGTATAAGCAGCTATGACAACCGAACCTAACCTAAATGACTGAGTTTTAGTGTAAAATGTAAATATTTGAGTTCTCTCATGCTCTTTCTCTTGTGCTCGTTCTCTTTGATTTTTTCTCTCTTATTTTTGTTTGTTATACTCTTGCGGAGCGGATTATGATCGATTGAGCTTCGTTGTAGAAAAGTACAATTTTCTTGCTTTCACTCATTTCCTGATTTAACTCGTTAATTTTTTTAATTTAAAATATTATAAAAATATAAAAAAATATTGTAGAAAATGTAAAATTTTTAATTTTTAATAAAGTGTTGCCTAAGTTTGTCAAGTTGAATACTTGAGTTTCGGACAATTAATTCATATGAAAAATGTATGAAACATAAGTGTATAAAAAATTTCGGTTTTTGTTTTTAAAGGGTTTGTTACAACAGTTGTTGTTGCTATGCTAGTTTGGTCAGGTACAAAAAAAAAAGATGGAGAATATGCGGGTGTGTGTGTGTGTGTGTGTGCGTATTTATGTATATGTACATATATTGTAATATAATCCAAACACAAACAGATTTATTCTTCTGATTTCATTTTGGGGTCCGGCAACATAATTTTTTTTTGTTTTTTTCTTTCTGTATGTATAGTTGTGGCTAGGTTATGTTGCATGCCTCAAGCAGTAAATTAAGAACATAAACCACAGAGCAGACACAAAAAATACGAAAAACATACAAAACACACCTGTAAACATACATATGTACATTGGTAGAAGACTCACGCTTTTATTCAGATTTCATCAAATCATCTAACCGAAAATAATTAATTCTAATTTAATATGTTTTATGAATTAACCAAAAAAAGAAAAATATTGTAATATATTATCTAGCGAACCCAACCCGGAATGCAAAGAAAAGGGTTCATAAATTATATAAATTCTTGTTTAGGGTCGACGAGTTGAGCCGATCTAGAAATGTCCGTTCGTCTGTCTGTCTATATACAAGCTACTTAACTACATCGGAACTGTCCGGATCAGACTCCTATATATCATATATGCCATAGAAACAATATTTCCAAAATGCTTGGAGAGTGTGAAGCGATGATTGCCGTTCCTTACTTGTTTCTTGCGATTCGGTTCGTAGGAAAACGAAATTGTTTATTAAAATCGACTTGTTTTTCCAAGTTTAAGTCCAAAAATTTCAAAAATAAAATATTGAAATAATAATAATTGATACATTTTGAAGTTCTGGTAAATTTTAGGTATTCCCGATTGATGCTCTGATTTTTTAACTAATTTTAAAACTACATTTTTTAAATTGAATTAAATTTATTGAATTGTTTATATTACATTAGTAAACAAACAGCACAACACGTATCAACTTATTAAATAATTTTTTTATATTTTTATTGTTGTATCACAAATGTTACGCACATCTCAATGGATTTGAATAAATTTTATAAATTCGTATTTATTGATAAAATGCATTAAATATTGTTTTCAAATAGTTTTTTGCCACCATCTGCCTTCCTGCTACCATGCCAATGAACAATAACAATAACAATGCCACAGCCAACATTTTCAACATTGCTAACATATTTTTCAAAATTTTGTTCAAAACATAGTTATCAATATATATATATATATATATGTATGTATATATACTATACATATATATAGTTGTATTTTATTTATTTATTTTCTCGTAATTTCTGTTGTGTTCTATGAGCATGTAAAACTTTTGACTCGTCGCATCGTTGACTTTGCTTTTGCATGCAAAACTTTGGTATTTGTTTAATTGGAATTTTACACAGGTGCATTGAGCCATATAGTAGGTGAGGAGACAGAGACAGAGACAGAGAGAGAGAGAGAGAGAGAGAGAGAGATCAAGCGTATGCTTAAGGGCGAAGACTAGTACTTGGAATTGGACCAAAATATTGGTTCCTTTGGCTGCTTTTTTGTTGTGTGTGTTTAAAGAAAATTGAACTTGGCATTAACTCGGCAATTACGTTGCATTTATCGCATGTGGCGTGCAACCAACTGGCAAACGCCAATAACAATCAAGAAACTATTTATTATATACATTGTTGTACTATGTACATACTAAATATTTCTTGATTTTGCTTTCTGATGCTGAAAATTTAATGAAAATGCCATCAATCGCAATGACGCATAAACGAAAAATTTGCAAATCATTAATTCATCAACACGTGTAAAGGTATTTAGGCGTTTAATTAAATATAAACTAGTCCCGATCGTACAAAAAATGCTCGAAAATAAGGATTTTGTGTGCATATACTAGTAAGTATATGTCGTGACACGATGATATTATTTGAATTTAACGACCTCTCGTTAGTTGTCTGTTTTCTGATTTCCATTAATTCGCATGTTTTGCTTGAACGAGTTGTACGCAGATAAAATGAACGAGACAAGGCTATCTGTCGCTGTACGTGCTCCCTGGGATTGCTTAGCGTGTGTGAAAGAATAGGACAACGATAAAGCGATGTAAGCGAATGGCGCAGATGAAATTTGCGTCACCGAGAACGCAATTGAAATAGTCAGTCGCGATCTAACACCAAAAGCAATCACAAGGAAACTCGTCGTTGTGCGCGTAGCCAAGTAAACGTTTAATGAAACTGGATCAAAACATTAATCTTGACACGATATATATATATACATATATGATTCTCGCTGAGGATCAATAGCCGAGTCGATTTAGCTATCTGTCTGATCGTCATTGATTTTCAGATAGTATTATAAGAGCTTGAGACAACAAACTTGTTATCTAATTTCTCTTATTACAATGTGCAGATCAAGTTGATTTCAAATTGGCGAGTCACATCGGGCGACTATATCACACAGCTGACATGGCAAAGATCGTTACAAGTAACCTTCGGCAAAGGAAAAATATGATATTTTCATATAAAACGTATTCGTGCTCGTATTCGTATAAACTTTGTAGATCTAATTATTCATTGCATGAACCATTTAGACTCTTGTGTTTCGATTCTAACAAGCTTTGCCAACTGTATCATATAATTGCCTGCTTTTCTATTATCCTTTAACTAAAATGTTCAATTTTACAATACATTTCTAGGAACTAACATATGTACTCGTAGTTCTTAGTTTTAGAATTATTTCTTTATTTGTACTATAATAAATTATTATTATTATTGTCTTGTACTTGTATTTAGATTTACATTAATTTCTTTCCTATTTTGCGACGCGCAGCTATTTTTATCGTCGCGTATAACACATGAAGTGACAGTGCCACTCGTTCGGTTGGGCGGCAGCTGTCGCTTTCGCGCTAAAGAAGCCTTCGCTTGGTCTCGTTGAGCCACTTCAATGTACAGCCGTTGTACAATTCTACATCCAAGCGCGTATTCCTATTAGTATCGAGTATAAATATTCATATTCGTATAATAGTATATGAATATAGTAGTACTTTATATGAGTGTGCCTGCACTTGAAACGCTTGCACATTGCCCATTTCAGTAGCAGAGAGGAGATAACAAGCTGCTTGTTTGTAATACAATGGAAAGTAAAAAAAAAAACTTGGCAATGAGTACACTCACTGATGTATGTATCTACATATGTATTTGTAGATATGAGTAAGTTTATACAGAAAATACTATCCAAAAGGAATACAAGGTACGATAGTAAGAAGCAGACAATGCTTAATTATATTGTTATATGTATGTATGTATATAACAACAACTCTCAGCTCTCATCGAAAACTTTATCGAGAGAGATGTAATTTGATTGAAAAGGGCAGCAAATGAGAGCAATTCTTTTGTTGTTGTTTTGTTTTGATTGAAGGTTTGATTTTGATGAGTGAATGTGAATTTTAGCATTTCCTTTATTTGTTCTGCTTCTTGTTTTGTTTTCTGTTTTTTTTTTGTTTTTTTTTGGGTGGGAATCAATTACTCAACTCAATGAGGGGATTGAAGCAAAGTTGAATGTTTTGTCTGATTGACAGCGCAGTTTTGGGTGCGTTGCATCATTAAATGTCAATATCAGTTTGCCACGCCCATTTGCAAACATGGGCAACATTGACATACACATCCAAAGTGTTAAGTTAAAGTGCAAGCAATTCAATTCGCATTAAGCTCTGAAGCTTTTCACATTTTCCATACCCCAACTAAGTACTCGCACTTTCATATCACTTTGCAACATGGCAGCTTCAGCTGCTTCTTCTTCTTCTCCTACTCACTGACTTCAGTGTATATATATATATATATATGTGTGTGTATGTGTGTGTGCTCTACTTGTATTATTTTATAGCCATTGCTGTTTCTTAGCGAATTGCATTTCAGCTTGATTTATTTCATTTCATTTCATTTTCTGCCCAGCGCAGCACAACGAGCTTCTAGGCGGCCCAGTTCAAATTGATGCGAGCACAAGAAATACGTTTAGCTACATAAGTTGGTTATTACTTCAGCTACTAGTACAGCTACAGTACATACATATAAACATATACATATATAGGAACAACAACAATGTTTAGTTGACTATGCAATACCCTGTATTACGAAAAAAATTCTATCGAAATTATCGAATTAGTTTTATTTGAATTAAACTATTTTCTTATGGATATTTTATCCTCAGAAAGGCTTTATTTTATTAACAAAAACCAATAAATCTTGATTAAATTATATCATATAATTTTTATTTCCGATAAGAATAGTTTCTTAAAGATGTGGAGAACGATCGACGCTATCGATGGTCGGTCGCTATCGAACGCCCATCGATGGCAGTCTTGCACTATCGATAGATCTCGATAGTTTGGCACAACGCTTTGCATATGTTTAGCAAGGCTTCGATCACCGATCTCGGAATGAAATGCATTTTTTTTTCTTATATTACCTATGAGGTACAAAAGGAATATATCAAAAGAAATGTATTTAATATGTACCTTTCTATAAGAAACAATATATTTTTTCATTCAATTTAATTCAATTATACATTTTAACATATAAAACAGCGCACTATCGATAACTATTGATAGTTATCGACGGTTAAAAAAGAACAATCGCTGGCTATCAATGGCACCGACTATCGATTGTTCTTCACCTCTTGTTTCTCAACTTAATAACAAAGTTTAATATACTTTTGGAGGTTAACTTGGGCGTACATATATCGAAAATTATTTTAATTTCTTTCCTTACGTCTTGATTAAATGATATAAATATATTAAATAATCATTTCAAACATGTTTTCAAAAATAATAATTTTCAACTCAAAAGTTTCAAAAGTTGCTTTGGTTGCCTTGGTTTGCATTTTTAATTTTCGAAAATATTTAATTAAATTTGATTTACGTAATTTAAGTGATTTACGGAATATATAATAAAAATAATGAATTTAATTTAAAAAATAAAAAAATGTCCAATTTTTTTTAAACGATCCGTTTATACCCGCTACCAATAAAAAACAATTTGTTCAGAGTAACTAAAAGAAGTAGCTGCTGGTGCTTTGGGCCCAATGGCCAATGCTTTGGGGCCCCCAATCACTTTGCAGCCGCCGCCATTGGAATCTGTGTGCGAATTCGTTCAAATTTCAAATAAAATATTGCACTTCCCAAATGCCATGACATGGGGCCAGGGCTAGTTTAAAAGCGTGTACAGTACAGACCAACCGTCCAAGCGTCCATCTATCCGTCTGTCTGTCTGTCTGTCTATTTCTACGCTTGTCTATTTGAGTGGCTGCCTCAGTAGAGTAGCAAGCGCATGTACTCGTATTTGTTGCCTCGAAGCTACTACAACTACATACAGCTCGTACGACTCGCACTCTCAACACACGGATGAGCTGCGTCTTATGGCGGAAATGGCAGTTTTTCCATTACGCTGCCATGCGTCACACTGTGCGAGGCCATCAAGTGTCTAATAGTACGTGTAGACCACCCTGTGCAACATCCTAGACACCCTGTACTACCACTACTACTACTACTATAGCCCCTTGAGTATTACTTAATTTATATGAAATATGAAACAAGAACAACAATCGCAGCAAAAGTAACAAAAAACAAAAAACAACAAAATTACGTGCGGGGATTTTTGTGTGTAAGAGCCATCAAATTAAACTTTGAAATGCAGCGTTGCCATACTGACAACAAAATAGCTAAAAATAATAAAACTATCAAACACACACACACATACACTTACACATTGCTATATGCTCTCTCGCTCTCTTAGTTTTTTTACTTTTCGGTCGCACAGTCTTGTAAGCTGTTTATCTGGGCTGGAAGCGCCATATTGCGGTAGCTGCAACCAACACACTAAAATACCACTCAAGGCAATATACTATACTATGTGTGTGTGTGTGTGTGTTTGTGTTGTCATGGCAAATATGTATGTATGTATTATGCTTGTTACCAAATTGAATGCAGTTAGGCCAAGTAGCAATATCCACTAAGCGATCTACACCAAAGTGCTGCATGTTGCGCTGCTTTTAGCCATGTTTCAAAATGATTATTACATTAAATTCCTAAGAAAATACAAAAAATACTAAAAAATTAGGCCTTTCTCTAGACAAGTTAATATAGGAAAGTCAAAGAAAAAGAGTTAATAGATTTGGCTTTGTCTCAACTGGCAGCCAGTTGACCTTTGTACTCGCACCACACATACGTATATTAACAATCCCATTTGCTTGGCAACTTGCAACAAATGTAGCGCTGCATGCCACTTGGCTCATGGCTCGCTTTCGTTGCCAAAAAAAAAAAATACAAAAAAAAAATGCAAGAAAACTTTCGAAAGGAAAATGCATAACATATGTGTGTGTGTGTGTGTGTGTGTCTGAGCGTGTGTGTGTGTGTACTTTGTGTGCAGATACCGCTTTTATCTGCAAAGTACATGCTAAAATCTAAGTGCTAACAGAAATATTTTTCTGTAAGGAATTGCACAAAGTCTAAAGACAAAAAATAAAAAAAAAATAAAAACGAAAAAGAAAACATAAAGAAAAAATGAAAGAGAAGAATGCTCGACTTATAGCATACGCTGTAAATTGCAGCTGCAGCAGCTCTATATGGTATTAACAAAAATAACTTTTCGTGGCTAAAGGCTAAAGGCCATAGCAGCTATAATAATAATTTGTTATTATAAGTATGATCATAATAAAATAATAAACTTTTCGTAGCTTTTATTATAATAATTATATTAAGGCACTTTAATAATTTAAATAAAAAAATATTAAATATTAAATTGAAATATATTTAGTATAAGAAATTTATTTATCAAATACTAAATATTGCATTGAAATCATATATAATTTAGAGCATTAGATATTTCCGATAATTAAGGCCACTAATCACTACATTCAACAGAAATATTACATTTTCATAACCATTATATTGGCCAACAACGCACAGCCTAAACGTTAAAAGCTACAGAGCTGAATTTTTCCACAGAAGTTGCATTTGTTAGTGAAAATGCGTACGAAGAAACGATTTCCCCAAACTCCAACTCCGAGCGGGGGAAAAGTGAAAAATAGCTTGGACCCAAATCTCTCATTTCTCAATCGATTTCATTCAAACTTGGTTTGTACACTCTATTTAGGAAATAAAATAGTTCCTTATACTCTT
>JBANCX010000104.1:0-36024 GCA_037040065.1 Dettopsomyia nigrovittata
ATCATTTGGAAAGCGTTTTAGATGCATAAAACGCTTTCCAAATGATCCCTCAAATTGAAATGCAGCTTCATCCGTCCATAAAACGTTACATATACATATATACATAGATAAGTTTTTTTTTTCTTAAATAAAAACTCATTATATAGAGATGTATGTATGTACGAATGTATGTATATAAACCTATATAAAAATGTGCAAGTGCAAGTATGCTCGACTAGAAGATACCATTTGGACATTAATTTTGTTTATATAGTTAATTAAATATATATAAATAGAAATAAGTATGTATGTGTGTCATTATCTTTTCTTCTTGCATTTTAATATCTTGTACATATAATTTTAATTGTATATCACTTGTTGGTATCCAAAATCTTCTTTGCTCACTATTCTTAGTACCGTTATCTCAAAATTTTGGCGGCGTAATTTTATATTCGTTAGAAGTAAGTAAATGTGGATAAATGTGTTCTTTGCTTTGAGTGGATCGGTTTAAATTAATTGTATTTTGAAGTAAATATTTTAATTACACAAAAATGAATCAATTTATGACATGTAGCACTTTAAAAAATTCAGTTTTTTCTATGAATGCCTCGTCAAACGCACTTATCAGGCGAAAAGAGCGGGTTTATAAGAGGTTTCAAAGAAAGTGGCGCTACAATTTCACAAATAACTTCTAGAGTCTCCATACATCCAAAAACGATTGAAATTTTTTGGAAGAATATGCAATCCTTTGGGGAAATCAAACGCACAGGCATACTCAGTGCCGTCGATAACAGGTGCAACCCTGAGAGTAAGCGGGTTGCTGTTAACAAACAAATATCTTGTACCGAGAACATGCATCAGATGAAGCTCAAAGTGTCTAGGAGACGGGTTCATTAGGTTTTGGTTGAAAAAAATACCGTTTAATATAGTTTCCGAGTGATTGTACCAGAGCTCTTACCTCGTCATAGAACGTTTAACATTCGCTGACAAATTAAAATTTTGGTCCAAAGAATTCCAAAATGTTATATTTTCGGATAAAATAAGGTTAATTTATATAGCCCTGATGGTTGTCATAAGTATTGGCGTGATTTAAGGCATCCCCGAGAAAGTCGACAAAAGAGGAACTTATGTTTTGGGCTGCTGCAGGAAAATCTCGGATTTGTATTATTTCAACAAAAACGCATTTACAGATGTATACCCAGTTACTGGAATAAGAATTAATAGACTTTGCCACAGAGCGACACGTTGATAATTGAACTTTTTCAATGATCCAATCCACACCTCACGTGCCACTAAAGCATTTATTGCATCAAGGAATATACAAGTTCTAGGTTGGCCAGCGATAAGTCCCGACTTAAACCCGATTGAGGATCTCTTGGAAATTCTTTCAGCAAAAATTTATAAAAGTGGATGACAATTTGATAATTTGATCTAATTAGCAAAAGAACTTTAGAAAATCTAGAGGATTCTATGCCAAATCACATTAAAAAATTTGTAATTGCTAAAGGAAAGCACATTAATTGCTAACACAACATAAATTGCATTACATAAGCTTTAATAGAGGTTTAATCATATTAACTATGACTAAAAATGAAAAAAAAAAACCAAAAAAACAAACACATATATACATACATACTTATTTCTTGAAGACTATTTACAGTTTATTAAATATTTTTAAAACATTCTATAAACTGAAGTGATATCTTCTAAATATATAAAATCATTTGTCCTGACTGACTGATTGGCAATCTAAGCACAGCCTAAACGGTAAGAGCTACAGCGCTGAAATTTTCACAGAAGTTACATTTGGTAGTGAAAGTGCCTACTAAGAAGCGATTTCCCCAAACTCCAACTCTAAGTGGGTTGAAAAGGGGATAATAGCTTGGACCCAAATCTCTTATTTCTATTGCGATTTCTTTCATATTTGGTTTATATACACTATTTGAGAAATAAAAAAGAGTTCCTCATACTCAAAATCTTCAAATTTGCAACTTGAAAACCCCAAATTATAATCGTTTTATATCTGCCAATGTGAGAGCGAGATAGCAATATACAGTAGGCTGTGAAAATATCCCCCATTGCCAAGCAATATGCAATGCGCTCACATGTATAGATTCTGAGAAGTGACAAAGTTACCAATACATACACTTTGTAGCTTACGCTATGCTCTTTGAATGAGCGCAGTGAGTTGTAATCTTTATAAAGGTTTAAAACTATAACATGATAATAAAACCATGAAATATGTCGACCCGTGCGGACTACCGGTTACGGAGTACGGGTTACGGGTTAGATAGTACGAGCTACGGGGTACGGTCTATATCACGGGTTGGGTGATTATCTCTTTTCTCTAATTTGCTATTACATTTATTTGTAAACCTTACATTAAAAAATTAAATACAGAGAGAGTCTATCCAACTTTCTATACTTGATGGGGTGCGAAGCTCCGGGTAACTGGCTAGTTATTATATATTTCGGTTGTTATTCAAAAGAGCTATAAATTAAAAATAAATTTAAAAGTGAATTGTTTTGTTAAAAGTTTTTTTTTTTTTAATTCCATCTTCCGCCACCCCTTTATGGGGTCATAGAAATGTCTTCTTATGCCTGTTACATACATCGTCACAAAACTAATATACCCCTTTCCATTTTTCAATGAATCGGGGTGTAACAATACATATATGTATATATATATATGTAGGTACATATGTATATTATATACATACATACGTACATTCGTTTAATTTGTTTGTATGTATATGTAGAAAGATAAAAAAAAAATAATATAAAATAAATTGAACATCAACAAGATCGACCCTAAAGTCAAATGAGAAATACAACAAGCAAAGCAAATGACGCCGCGCGTTGTTGTTATACTTATGTACATACATATGTATGTGATGGTACAGTGCCGAGGGTTGTTGGCGCACATGATAGCAAACAGAAATTGGAGCGCACCGTTACCATCGACGTCAATCTTGAGGCATTTGGGGGGTTGTTGGTTAGCTCGCCACGATCGACTGACTTAGTTCTCTATGTGAATATATTTGGTCAGTGCAAATTCAACAGTTCGCGCAATCAGACCAAAAACTGCGATTTCGAATTACGAAAAAAAAAAAAAAAACACTAATCAACAAGAAGAAAAAAAATGAAGATCATTGGAATTGTAGCCGTTGTGCTATTGGCTATGTCACCGTTGGCTTTGGCATGGCCGATGACCAACGACGAGGCTGATGAGCTTGTCGCTTTGCATTCCGTTGAACAGACGCCGCAGACGCGTGATGAAAATTCGCATATATTGAAGATAGCACCAAAGAATGCTGCACCTGATGCAGAGGAACGTCCAGATATGTTTGATACCATTGTTGAGGAACTGCGTGCAGCTGGTGTACAAGTATCGGGCCATAAGGAGTTGCAAACACTAAGCTACAAGGAGCTAACACGCCTTTTGGCTCTATGGCATTTGACGCAAGAACGCACATTCTATGAGGCGGCAGCTAATGAAAATCATGATAACCACAAAAACATTAATCAGCACCAGAAGAAAAAGAACGATAACAGCCAAGATAAGAGCACTCCAACGCAAACAGTACCAATACATAGCGGCTAAATGAAGAGCTCTGTATCTCAGTCGATTTAGGCTCTCTTAACCTTATAAAGCCGCATTATACCAACAAATATTTTTCTTCCGCTTTTTCTTTTTTTTTTTGTTTACATATACGTATATATAAATATAAATAATAGTCCAAGAGACCATTTTTTTTTAGCCAAAAATATCTAAAATTTTGAGAAATAATCATACCAGAAAAATTTAAATTAATTGGATCATATACATATAACAAGTGATTTATTAATATTTGATCCAATTATGAAGGTCTTTTAATTTAATTTTCATAGAATAAAGGCAACAAAATATTAAAAAAGTTTAAAATATAATTAAAAATATATACAACAAAAAAAAATGGATTCGAAATGAAATGAAATATCCAAAAGTCAAACATTCGTAATAAAAAATTTTTTTTTTTATTATCTTTAATGTTTTAAAATTAATGATTTATTTGGAACTTACAAATAATAAAACTTATAAAATTATATTTTTTCTTAATTCGTTCCCCCGATAATATTAAAAAAAAAAGTTTTAAGTACTAGGCCACTGAGCGTTGTTTGGACGCTGGCGAAACATCCTGCCAGTGGAGCTCCGGTGCTGTAGACTCTTGATTGGAATTAGAGGGATTGGAGCTGGAACAGCAACTGCTTCTCTTGCTATTGCTGCAGCTGCTGCAGATAGTGGTGACGACCACACGCGGCATTTGACGACGATGCAGTCGTTTGGATATGGGCGGCACAAAAAGATCATGCTTAATAAGCATGCATTCGGCATCCTGAAAGATGTGTCTATTGTTATCCCATTTGAGGAGCGCACAACAGCAAGAGGAGAGCCATCCACCAAAGAAAGCAATGAGAAAGCCCAAGGGAGCATACCACATGTAGCTGATCCGATACAGATAAAAGTAATCTGAAGCCGAATCATCGCCCGTCTCGCGGATATCGGTCTGTAAAAACAAATCTGTCGCATAGCTGCGATTAATGGGACATCCAACTGTAGACATGTCCAGGCTGGGTACTGGTGGTTTTGGTTGACCGAAACCTATCCAGCAGGAGAATGCAAGCGAGAGTAGAAGACCGCTGATGGCACCCTTCTGATTCGCTGTTGTCACGTACATGCCCAGCGTGAAAAGTCCAAGGAGCGGGCCACCAATAATACCAAAAATGGAGAGGGCCGCCTGTAGTAAACCGCCAACTGTACCAGCCATGAAAGCCATACCAATGCAGAGTAATCCATAGAAGCAGGACAAGATCTTGGAATACCACAGAGTCTGGTGATCAGTGAGCGTGCGTTTGGCACAATGCTCGACCAAGGGTTTCAGATAATCCTCTAGCGTGACAGCCGCCAATGAACTAATTGCTGTACTAATTGTAGAAAGACTAGCACAGAAGATGCCCGAGACAAATAGACCCGACAAGCCAGTGTATTCGCTCATTGTGTCCACCACAAACAGCGGCATAATCTGATCTCTTGAATTGATTCGTCCTTCCAGCAATGGATCACAATTCTTATAGTACCAATAGATGCACAACCCTGAGAAGCAGGTGCTCATACTTAACAGACACAGGATGGGCAGACACCACCAAAGTGCTGCCTGAGCTGAGCGTAAATTTCGCACGGATAACAGTCGCTGCACCTGAGCCTGATTCACACCATAAAGGGTCAAATAGGTAGCGCTTCCGCCCAAAACCTGTGTAAACCAGGTGTGACGTTCAGTTGGATCAACGCTAAAGTTGGTCAAATCGATGCGTCCATTCTCATTAGCCGCATTCCAGATAACATTCAGGCTACCGGCCTTAATGCACGCACAGATGATCACGCTAAAGACGGCAACAAACATGAGCACCGACTGGTATATATCGGTCATAAGGACAGCCTTCATGCCACCCATTGTAGCATAAATGGTGCAGCACACACCCACTATCAACACTGAGAAGATTTGATTTAAGCCCGTTACCGCCTCCAGTGCCAAAGCCGGGGCATAGACAACAATGCCCATATACAGTATCATCTGGAATGTAAATGCTAAGGATGCAACCAAACGGGTGGTATAGCCAAAACGCAATTCCAGATACTCATAAACACTTGCCGTCTTCAAGCGATAGAAGACCGGCAGTATGAGATAGGCGGCAATGGGCGTCGATACAACATACGAAATATTAATTATGACAAACATGGTGCCATATTGATAGTTCTCCATAGAGACACCCAGTATGGTAATGGCCGACATGAAGCTGGCCATTAAACTGAAGGCAACCGGTGTGATGCCCATGGAGCGATCGGCCAGCAGATATTCCGTTGTGGTTGATTGTTTGTTACCCACAAACCGATAGTAGACTCCAATAAGGATCGAAATGAGAAGGACAATCGCCAGGATGGCATAGTCCCAGGCGCCCAGAGTAGCCATCGATAGTTTTAAAGAATGTTTTCGTTATACAACACTGGACGATCAACACCTTGCACCTTGTGTTTGTTTATTTGTATGTAACGCAAGACAGTTAATTTTGTTGGCTTGTTTAATCGACAGACAACTAATATTTGCTGCTTGATAAGCGCCAGCGATAAACCAAGTAAAATAAAACGACAAAACAGCAGCAACAACAAAATAACATTTGCAGCCGCAGAGCGTTGAGTCTGCTCTTGAGATTCTGCTAGCGCAGCTGAAATATACGCGCGCGTCTTTAACGTTTGCCGGCCGTCAGTGAAATGGCCCAAATACGAAATACGTACGTACAATATACCACTACATATAATAATAACAACTATTATTTTTCGCATCGGCCAAAAGGAAAGCGCACACTCCGAACGTGTTTAGTTCACAATATATATATATTTTTATAGCTCCATTGGCCGCTGTCGCCGAGAGATAGCAAATTAACTGGCGTCAATGCTCATTAACCCAGCGCTTGAGAACACAAACGGTTTAATCGTCATCATATGATGATGATGATGCGGTCGGTTTACAATAGAGTCTGCACTAAGAACTAACCTGAAAAAATATAAAAAAATACAATCCTTACATTTTATTCTGATAATCTTCTTATGAAAAATTCGTGGTCCCTTAAATTAAAATACCCAAATATTTCCTGCTGCTAACGTCGTCACAAACTTTGGCAATTCGAACCCGATCATTGTTGATACAGTAGCTGAATATTATAATGCCAATTACCTATGCCGAATCTCATGGTCACAGGTGAAAGATTTGTACATGTTATTGGAGTTTTTCGATTCTAGTGGTCGTTGTAGGTGTGTGACCACAAAATCAAAAATTTTTATAATGCACATCGTGCACATTGCGACTTTCATGTGAAATAATATCTGAAAAATTGTAATAGTCAATGTGTGTGGGAGTAGTAAGGGAATTTACATTTTTCAAATAGATCGGGGTATAAAACAATGTACAATTTTAAAACACAACAAAAATGTTCAATTGTATATTAGTTTGTTTACTAGAATTATGATTATGTAATGCGGCGTTGTGTATGGCACATTTTACTGTGTACTGAAACAAATTTATTAAGATTGAAATTAATTAATAAACCACACACCCACCCACCACAGGCGGTCCAGTATATTATTATTATTATTGTATTGTTGTTGTTGTTGTTGATTGTTCCCGGTGCAATCCCATTTTAAACACAAAGCTTTGCGCATATGAACATGAAATACGGAATGACATAAATGTAACGACATCTGTTGATCTTTTAATGCAATAGTAAACAAACATTAAAAGAAAATCACCTAAACACGTGACATATTTGTTATTTATTTAAAGTTTATAATATTTATGCATTTTATTATTGGCTATATATATAATACGTATATAATTCAGCTAATAATTCACTCATGACTAGAAATTGCCGAGTAAATTCTACATTTTTATAATCATATTATTATAAAGTTATATTGGAAAAAAGCAAAAAAAAAACAAAAACACTTTTCTAATCGCGGGTACAAACTACAAAGATTTAACACTATTGTACATAACTTCATATCTAGTCTATATATATATAAAATCGTTCGTCCTGACTCGACTGACTGACTGATTGGCAATCAACGCACAGCGTAAACGGTAAGAGCTACAGAGCTGAATTTTTCACAGAAGTTACATTTGGTAGTAAAAGTGAGCACTAAGAAGCGATTTCCCCAAACTCCAACTCTAAGTGGGTCGAAAAAGGGATAATAGCTTGGACCCAAATCTCTTATTTCTAATGCGATTTCTTTCATATTTGGTTTGTATACACTATTTGACAAATAAAAGAGTTCCTCATACTCAAAATCTTCAAATTTGCAACTTGGAAACCCCAAATTTTAATCGTTTTATATCTGCCATTGCGAGAGCGAGATAGCAATATACAGTAGGCTGTGAAAATATCCCCCATTGCCAAGCAATATGCAATGCGCTCACATGTATAGATTCTGAGAAGTGACAAAGTTACCAATACATACACTTTGTAGCTTTCGCTACGCTCTTTGAATGAGAGCAGTGAGTTGTAATCTTTATAAAGGTTTAAAACTATAACATGATGATAAAACCATGAAATATGTCGACCCGTGCGGACTGCCGGTTACGAAGTACGGGATACGGGTTAGATAGTACGAGCTACGGGGTACGGTCTATAGATCACGGGTTGGGTGATTCTCTCTTTTCTCTAATTTGGTATTACATTTATTTGTAAACCTTACATTAAAAAATTAAATACAGAGAGAGTCTATCCAATTTTCTATACTTGATCGGGTGCGAAGCTCCGGGTAATTTGCTAGTAAATATATATACATACAAATGTGTAAATGTGTAGTACATAAACAGCACAAAAAAAAACTAGTAATAAAGCTTTAGTTGAGTGAGCTCGACCACAATATACCTCTTCCAAGAACTATTTAAACGTATGCAGCTGCTAGCACTGACTTACGTCTCTGGTAGAGCCTTGCAACCACCAAAGATAAACTTGTTTGCTTTATAAAACTTTATAAAACACACTTATGTAATTAATAAATCAATAGTATTATATTATGTTGCCAATTAACTATGCCGCATCTCAAAGAGCTTTTTGATTTTCTGCGTTGTGAGCGTAACAGCCGGAAATTGTTTGATGTAGATCAATTAGTCGTAAGCTCACTAGTTTATATATGTAGTAAGTTTTATGATAACCGGTGGGAAACCACGACTGTTGACGTTGATCAAGAATATATATAGTTTATGGGATCGAAAATATCACCTTATGCCTGTTACATACATTGTCGCATAACTATAATACCCTTTTTTTTTAAATGGATCGGGGTATAAAAAGGTTGTAATTGGCTATGAATGTACATACATGCGATAACGAACACGCGTTATATGAAGCTATTCAAAGAAATCACTAAATAATTATATTTTTATAGGGTTTTGGGGCAGTAAAATTTGGATTTATGCGTGTGCAATAATACAACTTATTGTGTTCTAATTCACTTGAATAATATTGGTTTGTTACCAAGTTTCATCGCTCTAGCTCGCCGTTCTGATCAATTCTATGTACTCTATAAGATCGGAAATACTTTCTTCGATGATTTATAATAACTACAAAAATATATTAAATAATAAAAATCATCATAAAATTTAAATATTATTAAAATTTAAGATGGTTCCTTTGCAATATTCAAACTTAATAGCAAAAATCATATTTTCTATTAAATAAAAATTATATACAAGTATAATGCATTTTCAAATATAATTAAAATTTATCTAGAATCAATGATCTGTATACTATATAGAATTATTCTTTAGTCAAAATTTAGGCAAAAAGACAAAACAATATTTCAGGAATCGAATTTTTTTTTTATATATAATTATATCCTTGCAAGCGAAAAGAATGAAGCTTGACATACCTCATAATACCCGTTAATAAATATGTATATTACTGATCTGTGTGACGCGAACTGAGTTGAGCTCTCAGTTTTAAGGCAAGAGCAGAAATTAAATTAGCAACAGTTGCTCTATAACCATCTGAAATGGAATCGGATTGGATACCTATCTCCATACATATGTAGATGGCCTTGGCCATGATAAGTTTTTTTTTTTTCAAACGATTGATACAAAACCAAGAGTTTTGAATACGATCTATTATACATATATAATAATCTGATCAAGTCGCATAGATATTGTACTACGATCTTATGTAAATAAGTCCCATATGTATAATCGTTTTCGATGAATTGGACTTCTTTTTGAAAAGTTAGTCGATTTTCTGTTATACATTCGAACGTAGAATTTTTCAAGTGACCAACCGACACCAAGTAAAAAGAAAAATTCTAAAACTAAGGAACTATCTCTCTAGGAATTAAGTTCTAAAATTCGAGATTTTAGATTTTAGTATAGAGGTAGCACATGACAGTTATATGGTTAAGATTGTTATAATCTCGAAACTCAACAGATTAAATCTACAAATTTTAGAAGAATAAAGGAAGAAGCGGAATAATTGAGGTTGAGCAAATAATTCAAAAGAATCTGTTATATCTCCATTATTAAACAAAGACAGTATCGAAGGTTAATTATTCTAGGAGAAGCCTACTCTCGTATGATAACAGTCTTAAGTTGCATCCAAGGTGTAGTTTTTGTTTTTAACCGATTCAATCCGATCCTTGCGATCATAGTGATTTAATCAATTATATTACTTTAACAGGCGATGTATTAAAGATTATATATTATAGATATATATGTAAACTATAGATGTGGTAAATGTTTTTGTATCAAAATGTCAATTTCGACAAAAAAAAAATCGATATTTGTATCAATTCTATAATATTACTTAATGATCAATAATCAACTTACAGTCACTTGATACCATCCAGCGCTGTTTGGCATAAGTTTCCCAAATTTACCACGTGGAATGGGTGAACCACGACGACGCGAGCTAGGACGATCCTACAAAAAGAATACATTTATAGTTAAAATAGATTTCGATTGAAAAAGAAGGGCAACTGAATTTAAATGAGTTCGATAACCGATACCTTTACTGTGGTGGTCGTTTCACTCATATCATCATCTTCATTCCATTTACGTACATCCTGCAAGCGCAATTTAACGTCCCCTTTGTGTGCTGGAAACTGTGATGTTTTGAAGCTAACACGACGCTTATTACGATCCTTGCGACGTTGATGATCATCATCTGAAATTAATTCAATGATTAATTCATCAACGAAAATAACAACAACTAATGACAACTACAAACCATCGTAATTTTTTAGGGCCGAGAAACGTGAGCCGCCGCCGCCCCCACCGTTGCCAGCGCCATTGCCTAGATGATGATTGTTGTTGTTGTGGTTGTTGTTGTTGTTATAACGCTGACCACCGCCGCCACCGCGCTTAGGCATGGCTCTCACACAGAATTAAAAAAAACAAACGAACACAAAACTAGTTAAAAAGCCAAGCAATGGCTGCACGACGCACACACAACGTTGCAAGCGTTTTTTTTTTTTTGTTTTCGTTCGTTGGAATTTATTTAAAAGACGCAGCACTTCTATGATTTCTTAAATAAAAGTAATGTTTTTGATTTAAGCCAAAACAATTTTTGTAGAAGTTTTTAAGGAGCACGAATTTGCAACGCAATTTCATAAAATAAATTCCTCTCTATGTCAACGTAGTTGTGTATTTGGGCAAATTGACAGATGTCATGAGTCATGCATCTATGACAATTAAAGCAGCCCTGGCATTTGATGTTGGTAGTGCGAGCTCAGTGTGGTGTATGTATATATTTGAGGTCTGGCAACGCCATCGACTGAAACACAATTTTAATTAATTAACTGTTGATCAGCAGCGGCGGCGGTGGTTTTTAAAATCATTATAATGTCAACAAATCGAAAATGCTATTGCCGATTCGATGTAGCCGATTCAGATGATGCACTGGTGCAAAAACTAGCCGATTTAATTAAACGCTGTTCAACAGAGGCGCTCAAAAATAATTCTACTTTTCGTGTTGGACTTTCAGGTGCGTATGTGTGTGTGAATGATAAGCTTTACTTAATTTTAAGGTGACCTTGCATTTTCGATCAACTTAATATTTATGGATAACTAATGGTTTCTGTGTTCATTAGGTGGTTCGATGGTCCAATTATTGACCCGCGCTTTGGTATCGCTCCAATTACAAACAACATGTTGGACATTTTATTTTTGCGACGAACGTTATGTACCCCACGATCACGCTGACTCATCCTTTTGGGCATATAAAACTGAAATGTTAACGCAGCTACCAGATATTTCAGAGCTGCAGTTTGTCAAAGCAGATACTTCTCTGCCGTTAGACGACTGCGCTATGGATTATGAGAAGCGAGTGAGAGCTGAATTTGCACCAGCTACACCACAGTTTGATTTATTGCTTTTGGGCATGGGACCCGATGGACACACCTGCTCATTGTTTCCAGAGCAACCAAGTGTGCTAAAGGAAGCAAAACGTTTGGTCATTCCAATTCGTGGATCGCCAAAACCACCGCCAGAGCGTATAACATTTACACTGCCATTGTTAAATAATGCAAAGGAAGTGGCCTTTGTCATCAGCGGTGCCAGCAAGGCTGATATTGTAAAGGTAATGGAGAGACAGCAAGAGAGGAGCATATTTTTAATATTATTATGTATTAAATATTATTTTATTTGTAGCGTGTTTTCATAGACATGGATAGAAGTTTACCATCTACTTGGATTGAACCCACACATGGCCGTTTAACAATAATAACAGACTCTCTTGCTGGAAAATCTTTAGTGAAATGCGTTGCATAAGTTTTTATTGCACCCAGAACTGAACTTGAATAAAAATTTTGATTGTATTTCTAGTTTGAATTGCGCGCATGCATACATGCAGCCCTGTGCTGATAATGCTGCCACCTATAATGAGTAATAATACATTGGCGTTGCCACATTTGTGCAATATTTCCACCCAAGTGTAAATGTTAAAGCACTTGGTGAGGGCGAGGAGGAAAATTAACAAAAACATTTCCCAATCGCTATGAGGCGGCAGTAATTATACAAAAAAGAAAACAATAAAGACGAGAAATAAACATAAATGCCTGACACACATAGCCAGCTGGACGCGGAGCGTGTTTGTCGCGTTTGCTTGCGCGAAGTGGGTGACTTCTACTTCATCTACGATGAGACGCCTGTGGAGCAGGGCGCCAACATAGCCCAAATATTGAACGAGTGCACACGCTATACTTGCGAGCGGTATGACAAGATGCCCCATCACATGTGCGACACCTGTATAAAGGCCGCTTGTCAAGCGTATCGCTTCAAGCGAGACGCTGAAAAGGCCTATCGCACATTGGTGGCCATGCTGGGCAGGGCTCCAGCGGCAAACCCAAATAACAGCGATGTATGCACACAGACCGATCAGCTGCCGATGCTGCCATGTGAGATCTGCGACCAGAGCTTTCTTAACACCCTGGCATTGCGTGCGCATCGCAAGCAACACCACAAACAGCTGGAAGACATCAAGTGCAGGGTCTGCAATGCACAGTTCCAGCAACTTCGTCAACTGCGCAACCATATGGCGGAGCAGCACAATCAACAGCAGATATCGGGCGGCATTTCGCCGATACTTCGTCGACGTTTGGAGTGCAGTGTCTGTCAACGAGGATTCAGTCGCAGAGATCATCTGGTGCGACATATGCGCACTGTACACAAGGTGAATGGGGACGCAGATGGTGATAGTGAAGGCCAACGCGAGTCGCTGGCAGTCTGGCCGTCCATTGATGAGGCTACTATGCAAAGTGGCGATGAATTAGAATCAACAGCAGTTCTGCTAAACAACACAAATGCCTGCTCTGACGACGACGATGAGCTGGGTGAAAGTGGTGGCTATCAGTGCCATACAAATCCTATCTCAAGCAACGAGGAACTGGATGACGATGAGGCCGACAACGAGGCCAAACAGTCTCTATGGCTGGATATTAAGCCAGAGCCAGACTCTGAGCTGGAGCATGCTAATGATGCGAGTGCGACGCAGGTAAAACGTGAAAAGCGCAAAAAACGAAAGAAACTGAAGCCTGACATCAATTCTGACACTGAGCATGATGATCAGCCTGAGCGTGAATGTAAAAGTCCTAAAACGTTGACCAGTTCCCTGTTAAATACTGAGGTTAAGGGTAAGTAATGTTACCTAATTGATTATTTAATTAATTAAATTATTTAACTTAAAATTACCATTAACATCTTATAACTATAAAATTATGTATTGTACAAAAGCATTTCAAAGAAATCAACTAAAATCTGTAATCTTATCTAAAATTTTATACACCACGATCCCTTTTTAAAAATAAAATTATTTAGTGACAATCTGTGTAACAGGCAGAAAGAGACATTTCCAATCGTATAAAATATTTTATTATATTCTTTATTAGCAACAACAGCCGAGTCGTTATAGCCACTTTTACAGGTGCAACAGGTATTACAAACTTTTATCATATTAACATCACGATTAAGGGATCTGCATAAACAAATGTTGGATGCCAGGCCAACAACTCCCAAAATCGAAAAACTCAAATTAAAGGTGTTATTTTTTACTTGAGACCTTGAGATTCAGCATAGGTAATTCGCATCATAATATTGTTCTACTGTACCAATTATCGGACTAAAATTGCAAGATTCATAAAGCAAACATTCATTGGTCGTTTTAAGTGTCAGGCGCTGAGCAAATACCTTAGTGAATGCGTTTAAATACTTGTTGCCTTGTATTTATTTATTGACGCTTGAATTATGGTATCTTGTTGACTAACTTTAGTTTAATATTAATCGTCTTCAATTATTATTAGTTTTTTTTCGAACTGTTGCCCGAAACGACTTTATTTTTTGTCTCGTAAATTTTATATTATTTTGTTTGTTTTCAAAATACATATCAATGTTGCATAGGGTACCGTGAAATTACTCATAATTTTCGTTTTTTATTTATATAAATTTTGTTTTTATTTATTTGGTTGATACTTGAGTATCATATGTTAGCAATTCCTTGAAATAATAGAACGTTGTAATAAAATGAAACATTTTCAGGAGAAAATGTCTTTGGTTTGACTATTGACTATGACTTGTGCCACTATTACGTATTAAATTATGTAAAAGCCTTGTGTTTATTGAAAATGCCATGCGAGAATGTGGTTCAGGTTAAGGAACCTTAACCGTATTAAAATGGATGGAACATCCAACTTGCAACCTTGCAAAATCCAATGCTTATCCTATGCTCTATGCAGGAAGAAGAAGAACCCGAATACCTGAGCATCACTCCTTCAAGGCATGTATATACATATATAGTGTCCACATTAAGAAACTTGCGGTTGAGCTGGATGCTTTTCAAAAGCTCTAACAAATATTAGTGTACTGTGCGTACAGTATTCGGACCTGGATACCAAATTTTGTCTAGCTCTTACAGTCTTTAAAATACATGCGTTCAAGGCTATATCGACTCGGCTGTTGTTGCTGATCAAGAATATATATACTATATTGGGTCTTCTTCTGACTGTTACATATTTATTTATTTATTTATTTCCTAGTGCTACAAGTAATAGAGTTCTTATAATTTAGAGCACTAGTCTTTAATACAATAGTCTATGTCGTTCCGGTATAAAGTATTTCGTCATATATAACATTCTTAGTAAGCCATCTACTCACTAGTTTATTAATAAGATCATTTCATGTTAGTGTTTTGTTGAAGACAAATCCTAGATTAGTAGCCTTATCTACATACTCTAAGGAGGTGTTATTTATCTTGACTGTCTCCAGATTGTTAGTATTTAGCGATTTTTTGTAAATTATAAGCGTTTAGATTTGGCAGGGATGAGTCCCAATCCATTTCTATTTGCCCACTCACATACATTGGACAATTCACTGTTTAAAATAGATATACATTCATTTATTTTTGTCAATGGTCGACTAGCATACAGTTGCACATCGTCAGCATACATATGGACATCACACTGTGCCAAAGCATTCGGGAGTTCGTTAGCATATACAGAGAACAACAGTGGTCCAAGCACTGAGCCTTGTGGATTTCCACGTGAAGCCGTCAGGAAGGACGACGATCCATATCGAGTTTGGACAGATTGTTTTCTGTTAGTCAAGTATGAGCCAATTAATTGTAGAGCTGTATTCGAGAAGCCACAAAAGCTTTGGAGCTTAGTGCAAAGTAAATCATGGTTGACTGTATCGAATGCTTTACTGTAATCCAGTAAAGCTAATATAGTAACTTATCCTCTTTCCATGTTTTTCAGTAACTTTTAAGATTACAGTAGTGCAACTTCTGTTTTTTCTGAAACCTGATTGCTTATCATTTAGCAATCTATGGCAATCTAAGTATGGAGTAATTTGGTCAGCCATCAAGCCCTCAAACACTTTACATAAGAATGGGAGTATCGATATGGGTCGATAATCATTATTTGATTTTAAAAATGGGATAACTTTGGCTATCTTCCATGCCGTGGGGAAATACGAAGTCATAAATGCAGTGTTAATTATATGGGTAACATATGAAAGAATTCTTGATAATAATAATTTTAAAAATTTTGGACTAATGTTGTCAAGACCAGTTGCATTTGATTTGATTTTTAGGATAGAGTTTAGAACTTCACATTGAGACACACAAGAAAAACTAAAGCTACCATTGATGGTATTATTACTATAGTCAGTATATGTATTAGACACTGGCTTTTGTTTCCCAATACCAAAAGTTCTAAATGTTTGCCATTGTTGACCACTGTTATGCGATCTATTTAGTTTAGAACTAAAGAATTCTTGCTTTGCTTTATTTATTTTTCTGCTTACATTCGATATATGTTCTTTGAACAGATTATAGTGGTAAGCGCACCTGTATCTTCTCCATTTTTTATAGGCAAAGTCTCGCACTGCTATAAGCTTTTTAATTTCATTATTAAACCACGGTTTTTCGGTTGATTTTTTAATTCTTGTCTTAATGGGTACACATGTGTCATACAATTTTGTGATGTTTTCTTGTAGCAGTGTAACCTGTGCGTCAACTGTCGGATAATTGTATATCATACACCAGTCAAGTAATTCGAATTCAGCGTTAAGCATGAAGTAGTCAATATTTTTGTAATCCCTGTAAGTCAGGTTGTATGTCATATGTAATATATATCAAGTCATGTTTTGAAAAGGCAGATACGGATACTTGGTCATAAATAAGGATCTTTTTGTAATTATTTACAAAGAACACATCTAGTAGAGTACTACAAGTAGCAGTGAAGTGGGTCGGTGTAGAGTTGAGAGTAAAGTTGACAAGATGTAGGTCAAAAGCCATCATATGGTCAGATAAGTGGTTTTCTGTTAACATATCACTATTGAAATCTCCTACAATTATAATGTCTTTATATCTTATTGATATAGAGTCTAACAAAGAAGTAAAACCAGTGTAATTAATTTTTGGTTTATAGACACAGCCAAGCAAGACTTTTAATGTATTACTTTGGCCACCAATTTCTTTTTCTTTTTTTTTAACTTAAACAATATTTATTTGCGCCGGAATCGTTCAATGCCATCTGAACATAACCGGACGTAGGTAAGGAGGGATATATATATAGAACAAATTTTACTATTTATAACTAATTACAATTATTAACAATTATTTACATATATTTACAAATATTAACAATTTGATTTGGGTTATTGAATGAACGGGGAAGTCAGGTCATTGGGGTGGAATCTCTTTAGCCTTCGGTTGCGGGTTAATAAGCCTGCTAGCCAGTGGATTTGGGTGCGCCGTGCGTCATTATATCGGCTGCTGTGTTGATTAATTTGGTCGCCCACCGGAACAAGGCGAAGATTAGCTTCAATTGCCCGGTTGGTCACGTACCAGGGAAGCCCGGTTGCCCGCCGAGCAGCACGTGCCTGCACCACCCTTACCCTGTTCAGCTGGTGCCCCAAACTTGGATACCATATGTCCAAGTTGGCGTGAGACTCGCTTTAAGCAAGAGAGCCTTCATCGAAAGCTGGAGGGCTTTTGACTTCAAAAGCTAATCGAGCTTCTGAAGTTTTCGAATGCATTTGGACTTAATGGCCGTGATGTGGATGTTCCATATAAGCCGGCGGTCTAGGTGGACACCCAGGTAGCAGTGGGAGGTCACGTTGACGATGTGGCCACCATCGAAAGTCAGATTTGTACTTGTCAAACGCCTGAGGGAAAAGGTCACGCATACCGACTTACTGGTGTTGATTAAGATGTTCCATTGCTTGGTCCATCGCTCCATCGCATACAGCCAGTCTTGAACTGCTGCCGCAGCTGTTTGCTGGCAAGAATGGGACGAAAGCATGGCCTTGTCATCTGCGTAGGTAGCCAACATTAGAAGGGCAGGTGACATACCGTCTGAATATGTGGCGGGGATCGGGGCTGGCATGTCACTCGTGAATAGGGTGTATAGGAAGAGACCAAGTACACTTCCTTGAGACACTCCTGCGTGAATGTCTTCCAAGCTGCAGCGTGAGTCTCTTACTGCTACCTCAAACGTCCGATCAGCAATAAAGGAGCTCAGTATGGCGAAATAGGGTGCTGGTAGAAGATCCTTCATTTTGTAAAGCAAGCCATCGTACCACACCTTATCAAAGGCTTGCTTCACATCAAGGAATACGCCTACGGTGTGGAGTTTATGCTCGAATCCTTGAGTGATGAGGTTGACCAGGCGATGGACTTGTTCCGGGCAGCCGTGGGATTTCCTGAATCCAAATTGATGATTAGAGATAAGACCTGCTACTTGGGGCAGTTCCATTAGCCGGTTTAGCCGAATCCGCTCAAACATCTTGGAGAAAGTGGGTAGCAGACTGATTGGGCGGGATGTGTCCATTTGAGTTGAAGGCTTGCCTGCTTTGGGGATCATGAAAATCCGCGCACGTTTCCACTTCCTTGGAAAGTGTCCCAGACTTAGCATGGCGTTGAAAGTTTTCACCAGTGCTAGGACTTCTTTGCGTGGAAGAGACTTTGCCCCTCGATTGTCGATGCCCTCGTGTCCGGGAGTCTTTTTTAGTTTCAGCGCCTTAAGGTATAGCATAACTGCTTGCGGCGTGATAGGTCTAATGGAGCGGGCAGGCTGCATAGGAGCGCTTAGAAAGTTGGCAACCTATTGACGATGGAGGGCGTCTGGTCGTTGAAATGGCGTGCAGGTTTAGGCCAGGTGCTCAGCAAAAGCATTTGCTTTGTCGCAATCCGTCTTGAGCCAGGGGCCACTGTGACTCCAAGTGACTCTACCAAGTTTCTGACACACACATAACATCAACATTAGAATTGACAAATAAATATCTAAACTCTTCTATCTTGTTAACTATGTAGGCTCTGTGCATTTATATGACATACATTGAGGCCTTTTTGCTTATTAGCTAGAATTCTAATAATAGCATAACTGTTCGCATTTGAAACTACATTAACTGGCATTTGGATGAATATTCATACGTGTACATACATACGCATTTACAATCAGATCGACAAACAACCAATACACCAGTATATATATAAGACGATTTATTAACATAAATTAATCACCAAAGTAAAGTAACTTTTACTTCTGAGATAAAATAATAACAGCAGACAAGACAACATATAACAGATAGACAGAGACAATTACCACATAATAAAAAGAACATAGCCAAATTAAGAGCGAAAGCTATTATTAATATCGCTCGCACTGTTAGTATTCGGCATAGTGGCAGCAGCTTCCAGCTCAGCTTGCAGTTGTTCAAGCTTTCGCGTATTATCCACGCAATGTACTGCATTAAAAGCTCTCACATAAACTGCTGAACTTCTAGTGACAACAGCAGTTAAGAGCTTTTTTTCAGCTTCATTACCTCTTTAAAGATCTCATAATTAGGTTTTGCCAGCTGTTCATTTAAATAAATGCATGCTTGCGAGTCAAAACACAGAGCTTTAGGTTTAGTTGCTTTTTATTTTCTCGCCGGTATGCACTAGCTGCCCGTAGCAGCAATATTTTGTCACGCACGTGCTCTACTTTTATAATTATAATAGGGTCAACCAGATTTTGTTGAGCCCTACTCTGCCGGACCCTGAAAATTTCTTTAATACGTGGTGCTGGGGTAAACTGCAACTCGAAGCATACCTTGTGGAAGAGCGTTTTTAAATTTTCACCCTCCACATATGGTACTCCATGCAAGCGTAAGTCATTTGCTACAGCTGAATTTGCATCAGCTGTAGCTTTCGCTAATGCGTTTTCTTCGAGCTGACTCACTCTCACTTCTAGGTTTCGGAGATGATTCACCTCCGACTCCAACTCCTTAACTCTATTTACGAGAGGCAACATTTCGGCAGACATTGATCGCAGTTGTTCTTGCATTGCGGCCATTATCTTGTCCTCTGCATGTTGCAAATTCTCTTTTATGAGGGTGGCCTGTTCGTCGAAGCGCTGATTGATAATCTCAATCATTTTCATATTTGGAGCATCAGATGTACGCCCGGACCTAAGGTCAGTGCTAGTATTTTCGAGTACGCATTTTGCTGTCGAGATCGGCATGGTTATTTTATTATTTTAATTTTATTTTAAGTGTTTTATTAATTTGAGTGTTTTTTTTTTTATTTTTGTGCGATTAAACGAAGGCGTTGCCAAAGCCACAATAATATAGCTTTTATATAATATTCTTTTTTTTTTTTGCAAAAACAGTTGCCTGTATTAACTATTATTGTGGCAGTTATTTAACACACTTTTGATAATTTTTTAAGGTTTTAAATTAATTTTTTTTTTTAATTTTTTCAATGATAAGGCGGGATCGTTAAAAAGACGCTTTCGTAGGCTTCGATTATCTTTTGTCATATCATACATTGTCACAAAACTATAATACCCCTTTTCCATTTCTCAAATGGATCGGGGTATATTAGTACGGCTGTATCCAAAGACAATTAAAACCTTAAAGATAAATGCTTTGAAATAGTATAAAATATAATTGATAGATCGTACTTAAGCTTACCAATATTTTTGAGAACGAAAAAAAAGTATTAATATGTATTTGACATTTTCATCTTAATATTTAAACCAACTAATGGAATATTTCTTATTTCTAAGCAGAGGAACCGCAAGCTGCTAATGCTGAGCAGCAATTGCCTATTAAAGAGGAAGAGCGGCTACGTGGGGAGGTGCATGAGGATATGCATGAAGATAATGAATTGGATGTGACGGCAGCGGACATGCTTCACAGTACAGACGAGGAGGCTGATGAGGATGAACTGAATGAAGAAAGCGAGCTTGATGAAGACCCCGACTACGAAGACGAAGATGATGACCCAGAAGCCTCTGCTGAGCAAAAGTTGGCTCAACATCCTCATGTGGAAATTGTCCGAGAGTATTTGCAGAATACTGGAGCTGGCAAAAAGCGACGACGTCGACGTATCAAGCCGAACGACACGGAGGTCAATCCAGAGAATCGATGCGATATTTGTCAACGCACCTTCTCTCGCCACTGTCATTTGCTACGGCACAAATTGTCACACCTCGAGAAGAAGCCACATAGTTGTCCGCACTGTCCCAAAGCATTCGCGCGCAGCGATCACTTGAAGGCACACGTTCAAAGTCTGCATGGTAATAAGGAACACAAGTGTCTCCTCTGCGATGCGGCCTTTGCCCGTCCAGATGCTCTTGATCGCCACAAGCTGAGCAAACACAATGGCGAGGGTCTGGACGCCAGCAGCGAGCTCAAATTACAAATGAGTGAATATACCTGCGAGTTCTGTGCCAAACGCTTCTCCAGTAAGACCTATCTGCGCAAGCATACCTTGCTCCATACCGAATTCCTCTACGCCTGCAAGAGCTGTGATGAGACCTTCAAGGATCGACAACAGCTGCGCAGCCACGAGAAGACACACACTGGCCAGCGAAACTTCCTCTGTTGTATCTGTGGCGACAGCTTCGCTCGCAATGATTATCTGCGTGTTCACATGCGGCGCCACAATGGCGAAAAGCCATACAAATGTCGTTACTGTGTCAAGGCATTCCCACGGGCAACAGACCTAAAGGTCCATGAGCGGTGAGTACTTTCAATAATATTTAACAGTTTTGTTATTGCTATGATTTTTTGAAGAAAACTGAGTTTGGTTTGCTCATAAGAGAGTTTACTCACTGAACTGACCTAGGGTATAATCACTTTCAGTTTTAACTTTGACTTTCTCTGTCCACTTGATCTCGGTTATAAAAAATTAAATTCCAAGATAATTAGGATATAACTGCAACCTAAAAAATGAATAATGTGTTTCGATTCATAGAAAAGTGATTTCTTATTATGGGACATGTAAACTTCCGTTTATGTCAATGTAAAAATCTGTAATTCATAAGATTTTCTTGAATTTTAGAAATATTTATTTTTGGAAATGATTTTTTGATCAAGGATTTAAACGTTTCAGAATTTGTTGCCTCTGAAGAGTTTACTAGGACACTACTTAGTTAGTCTATGATCTATGATATCATATAAAATTAAGTTGCAAATACTTACTAAATACTAATTTACTCGATTTCTGATTTAAATGAAAAAATCCTTTGGATTGGATTGGTATTACGATAAGAATTACTTATACTGAACGTCATTATTACAGGTGAAAAATTGCATCTGTTGTTCGAGCTTTTTAATTTTGGGCGTTTTGGGCATGACATTTAAAATTTTGCGATGCAGATGGATTAGTCAGATGCTTATTAGTAGATGTAGCGAGTTTCAAGAGGGTAATAAATTGCACATGTAAATTGTCGATCTCAGAGACTATAAGAGCTAGAGACGCAAAATTTAGTATTCAAGTCCGAATCCTGTTCACTGCGCTACACTAATATGTTTGAAATTAAACATTTTAGCTATCACACTGGCACCAAGCCTAATCTGTGCAACACTTGTGGCAAGAGCTTTCATCGTGCTTACAACCTAACCATACATATGCGTACGCATACTGGGGAGCGTCCCTATAAGTGCGATCAGTGCCCGAAAAGCTTTAGCCAGAGCAATGACTTGAAAGCGCACATTCGTCGGCATACAGGGGAACGCTACAAGTGTCCACACTGTGATACATATTTCCTGCAGTTGTATCACATGCGTAACCATTGCCTGAGTGCCCACAACAAGCACATAGAAACAAAGACGGGTCGTTTACAGCGCACCGGATTGTTAGGCGAAACAAATAACTCCCATTTGACCACTGTGCTGATGCCGCCAACTCGTTTCCAGACAACATTAACGCAACCAGATCAGATGGCAACTGTTACAGGTAACCAGTTGCCAACGGCATCATCTACAGCATCGGCTACAATTGTGCATTCACCTGTCCCATACAATACAACATCGCCGGTGACCCCAGTAGCCTCAGATGCATCTGCATTTGTGGGTACTGCGACCAGTGCAATGTCGGCTGCAACAACATTTAGTATACCACCGGTTGTTATGGGTAAGTTGTATGTGTAAGCGAATCTATTATATATACATCCATACATACTCATATGCACTCACACCAATGCCATCTCTATCTTTGTATTGTATCGCCCTTTCAGCTCATCTCATGTATAATCAGAGCCAAAGCAATGCCAATGGAAGGGAAACGGGAAAATAACCGACATAGCATCTGATCCCAATGATATTCCAATTTATATATGTATAAACTATACTCGTAAAGAGGAGTAAAAGTTTTTTATTTTATTTCTTTTAATTTTGTTTGTAATGAATCACATTTTTTTATACCATAGTTTCTTGAAAAATCTCCATATCCAGTGTATACCCCGAACCATTTGGAAAATGTGGTATCATACATAGTAATGAAAAGACAGAAGATATCTCCGATTCCATAAAATATATGCATATATATATGTACTTCATCAGCCTCAGCAGCCGAATCAATTTAGCTCTATAAATCAGTTTGAACGCGTGTATGTCAACCAAAACAAGAGTTAGAGACATTAAATTTGATATACAGGTTCGAACCGTAACCCGTACGCTAACCAAACAAAATATTTATAACAGGTGCAATTTTCAACATATCACCAAAGATATTTAGTACAAGTTTTCCTTACTAAATAACAGATATACTCTGTTTTTAATTTCATTACGACCTATCTGGTTATGCTGTCATGTACATACATGTGAATTCGTGAGCAAGCGCACGCAGACCGTAAACAAATTTCGGAAATGTAGCAATATATGAACTTGTATCATTGGAACAATCGACCCAAAACCAGTCGTAGTTTGGATCGGGGTATCTTGTGGTCGGGTACACACAACTAATACTTTTTTAATATTTTTATTATTATTATTTTTATACAGTAGCTACTAAATTAAATTAATCTTACAAATATACACAAATATATGGTTTCAGCAAATTCAAAATCTAAGTAAGAATCAAGTCGTATATGAAGGTATAAAGTGCTTTTAAATTGTTTTTATTTTATAAAAGCTTACACATATTTTATTAATTTTTAAATGCACATGAAAACTTGTAAATATAAAAATAAAAATTGTTGCAAAACAAAAAAAAAATATATATATATATATATAAAATAATATATATATAAAATATAAAATATTTAATTTTATTTTCTTGAATATTTTATATTGGTGGGTAAGAAAAATCATTAAATAAAAAATGTATAAACATTTATTTTAAGTACAATAGTGACATTTCCATAATCCTCGTACATACACTTAGTACACAATCACGATGTTTTCGTTAGTAAATTTTTGAAAAAAAGTGCATTATTAAAAATATGTGAAATATTAAAGTATTCAAGTACAAAACAATACAATAACTAATTACATAATTATATATATATTAGAAAGAATTAGGATTTTCAGTATAATTCCGATTGGTTTCCCATATCTGCTTAACTACAAAATATTTTATTTATTAACTATATAATTCAGGTCATAATAAATTTAAAAAAGAAATAAAAAAAAAAAACTCACAAATTAATTCATAAAATTTTAATTTCTATGCAACTAGTTGTTCTCTTGGCTGCCCTAGAAATATATAAATAATAAACTTCAAATTTCAAAAAAAAATTAAGGCCTGATTATATGTCATTGATATGTAGAAATTATTTAAAAAAAAAAATGGCTTAGTTGGATAAACAATAGAAATCAATATTTAAAATAAAAAAGAAAAGTACAATTCTAAACTAAAGTAAAACAAACGAAAAAAAAAATACAATAATACTTTCAACATAAACATATTATTATAATAATTTGTAACCCTATTAATGTTCCTTAGGCTGACACATACGGCTGAGCCTTGGCTCCGGTAGCTGTGACTGAAGTATCTCCTCGTTATTCAATATATACTGGTTCTGACGGTGGCTCATCGGCATTGCCAGTTTGCGGACGGTGGCCAAGGTGCATGGCAATTCGGATGAGCGGGAGATTGGTTCAAATTTGTTGTAGTCATTGATGTCATTGTGTGGTAATATGTCTAAGCTTACATTCTCATCGTTTTCGTCGCTGGAGGGCACTTGGATGCAGATGGCAGGTAATTTGGACTTGGATCGCCGTTTCTTGGCTGAGTTACCAACGCTTTTACGGCCTAGACCCGCGCTGCGACGAATTGTTCCTTCAAGCACGCGTACCTTTCTCAATGGACTCTTTGCCGGCTTCTGCTGCAGTACCGCAAGACGTTGGCTAGGTTTTCTCAATGCAGGCGAAGTTAAGCCATTTAGTGTTTTAATCAAACTTCGCTTGACATTTGGTGTTTGGGACTTATTACTGTCTGCATTGGGAAACTTCCTCTTATGCAAATTTCCACCTGTGGTCTTGGCTGCCATCTTGTTCGCATTAGATAGCTGCTGAGTCGATGGTGTTTTGCGTAAGGACATCGTCGATGAAGACATTGCGGACATATTCTTTAGAGACATCTGCGTGCGAAGAGTTGTCGATCCTGGCGGCGGCGGCAACATTTTCCCAGCTACCGTCGATTGAGTTGTTACAGCATGCTTGCGCGCTGCTATTTGCTGTTCCTTAGCCTGCCGCAGACGCTCCCAATCGTTGGCCATAGATTCGAGTATATTTTGACCATGCACTAGAAATTCAGAATTCGTGCGCTTTTCATAGTCCTGCACCAATTCAGTAATCTGGAGTTCAATCTTTGGCAGCTTACTGCTGATAGCCTTGCGCTCCCGTTCTTCCTTTAATAGCTGGCCTCCTCGATTATTGAAGCGATTTGGCTCATTGGCCTTCGCCTCCAAGGCCTCCATACGTGCCCAGATTTCGGCTCGTTTAGCAAATAATTCGAAAATATCTTTGTTCTTATTGTAGAACTCCTTCAGATCATCTAACTCTAGTTCATGCAGCTCCAATAAATCTTCGTTGTACCATTCGTTGTGGAAATTAGAGAAGCGCTTTCGTTCCTGCTCTGATTTGAGAGTTAGATCCCAAAACGTTTTGATTTCCACTCGCAATTGGTCAATGAATGTCTTTAAATTGTGACGGCGCAGTTCCAGACAGCGCTGCAGCTCCTCTTTAAGCACATCGTAAGTTCGCTGCGTATATTCCTGCGCCTCACGCACTTTACGCATCGCAAACTCATCTGATTCCTGCAGACGTTCCCACAACACACCAATCTCCTTGCGCATGTCGTCAATGCATTCGCGCATTTCGTTCACTTGCGCCCCAAATTCACGCTGCATAAAGCGCAGCGTTTGCAACATATCGGACGTAAGACATTCGTTTGTCTGGCTAAGCAAACGCTCATCGGTTGCTGTCTGCGGTATTAATTCCAGTACCTTCATATCCTGTTTGATTTGCCTACGTAGTTCGAATAGTTCTTCCATACGTTTAATACGCATTTGCCGCAACCGCTCCAGATTATCATTAAATGCAGACATCTCTTCCGGTGCGGGCAGCGGGTCCCCCAGCAATGGCAATGGGACCTCACCCAACTCCTCGCATAGCTGCTCCTGCTGCAACAGCAGCTCACATATTTCATTCTTACGCTTTCGCAGCTCCTCTCGCAAATGTTCAATGCTTTTGTCTAACTTACTCTGCCACACTGTCAAAGGCATCCCTGTTGGCTTTGCCCCAATATCCAGATGACTGTGCAGCAAACGCTGCACTTCTGCTGCCTCTTCCTCCAAAGCTCTGATCTGGACTAAAATGTCTTGCTCCTTCTCATCCGATTCTAGCAGCAAGTCGCCGTAAAAATTTCGCACGCGGTCATCAAGTTTTTCCATCAATTCACTGCAATATTCTGCATCGAACATTTCAGACCATTTGGCGAATAGGCGGTCTAGGTGCTCCTTTGTTATATCTAGAAATGTTGATTTTGCTTGTTCGGCCATTTTTTATATTCTATGTTATAATTTCACTTCGATTTTTAATACTTTCTGCGACAGCAACAAAACAGACGCCAACTTCAATTGAATCTTTCGGTAAATTTCAAATAAGACTAAGGGGCTGCCAGATCTGGTAAATATCGACCAGGGATGCAGAGCATGGATCGTGATTGCAAATAGGTTGCCACCTTTCTTGTCATACATAATAATAATATTTACGAATTATAAACTAATTTAAAATAAAATCAAATTTATTTTCTGAAAATGCTTATCTCTAAGTTTAATATGGTAGATTAGTATCTAGCAGCAATTAATTACTTTGACCATTTTCTAAACTATCGTTTAACAGGTGTAAATATAGCAGTCACCTGTTAAACGATAGTTTAGAAAAGGTGACAGCCTTAACATGGGGATCATCAATGCTGCGGTAACTAAAACATTACGGACTAGCAGGAGCCCGAAGCTTCTTTATAGAAAATTTAATATACATTTAAGATATGTTGTGTATACATAGTTAAAATTAGATTGATTATTTATGATAAGGAGATAGGGATATTATTTTGTCTCACTTGGATCTTAAGAAATATATAGTTGAGAGAGCATTACCTACTGCTAAGGCAAGCGGCGCTTCAACCATTACAACACTAGAACCTGTTAGGAGTTCTTTGTGCATGTAATGATGACGTGAACAAAGCCGCTAAATAAACTTGAAGAGGTCGCTAAAAATAATAAAATTATATTTAATTCATTTATATTTTGGATTGTCATCATGAGCCTGATTTTAAAATTTGGGAAAATATTAGAACACCAGGTTTTACACATTTTTTTAATACAATTATTTTAGTACCTGAGCCATGATAAGTAAGTGCCCAACCGTCGCAGACAGTCCGCCATCGAAAGCTCATGTTTTCTGGCGATTCGCAGGATAAATTGGAAAATTGGGTATAATACACGTTGACCTTAAGGCTGACAACATTTTGCTTAAGCCAACAACCAAATGAGATAAGTTTGAAGTTGATTGACTTTGGTGTTGCCATTGACACCAAACTTTATCCTCCCAATCATTCTTTCGATTATATCCACAAGCAGGATATGTTCAAGTGCATTGAGATGCGCACACTACGCCCCTGGACATATCAATTAGATTTATTTGGCTTGGCGGTAGTGATATATCTGATGCTCTGTGGACGTTATATGAAGGTAATCAATTGCAAGCCATCTGCAATTTGGATGCCAATGGCACCAATTCCATGCTATTGCAATCGAAAGATATGGGAAACTGTATTCCGTACATTGCTTAATGTGAAGGATTGTGGTAGCATGCCTGATTTGCAGCAATTGCGAACACTGCTCATGTCGAGCATGAACAAAAGGCAGAAATATGTTAATGCTGCTCTGATTAAATTTAATTTAATAATGACTACATAAATTTGCATACATCTATATAAAGTATCGATTAAGTCTATATGATCAAAGATGGCATAGTAAATTGCATCTGTAAATCGTTTTTTCTTTAATTATTATATGACATTATATATATATATATATATTTCAATAAACAATTTTTTTAATGTTTTTAAATAAATCACAAGTTTTCTAAGGACCTAATTTGGATTCAAAAAAATACCAATTTTGTTTTAAAATATATATATTTGGTCACACTGCTCTTATCACTTTTAGTTAATTTCAGCTATCGATGGATTGCTGAAAAACGTGATATCGATAGATACTTGCAGCAATCAGCTCAGTTCCGTGAATTAATTTTTACGCGCTTTTATTTTGTCGTTGACACTAGCAGAGACGGATTAAAGTGTCCACTATTAATTTAATTTGCAATCAACAAATATGTACACAAATTTTGAACCTCGCACACTTGTCAATGGCGGCATGCTAAAGCAGTTTGCTGGACAAACAATTGCAATAATGGTGCGCGTGGATAGCGTAGCCGGCACAACGCTTCAGGCCACCAGCACCGATAACAATAAGCTCCGTATTAGCCTACCCGGTGAGCTGAGCACCGGTGAAGGCGCTTGGGTGGAAGTGATTGGTACACCCAATGCCGCTGATTCTATACAGGCTAAAGAGGTGAGTGTTTGCGGCGTTAATTTCACAATAATATTGTTAACTATTGTTCGGCGATACCCTGTATAGATATTGATACAGTCTTACTGGGGCAATATCAATAATTAGTTTGAGATGATTTCAAGTGTAATTTCATCACAAATATAGTACAAAAGGAGCGTTAAAGTGATATATTACGGTATAAAATGTAACAAAGATGATGGGAGCCAGAGAGAGAACCACGAATATGAGAGAATTGATGAGAACAATTAACTATGTATAATTATATCAAAATCTTAATATAACAATGTACAATGTAATACATACATATGTATGTTATAATTTCATTGCAGATTATTGAATTTGGAAGCGAGAATATCGACTATGATACGGATGGCTACAATACAATGACCCAATTGTTGAATAACGTGAAACAATTCTATCGCTATGGATGACAGATAAGCTGGCATTGGTTTGGTCGTTGCTTTCTGTTGCTTCTCGTCCGTTTAATTTTAGTGCTAAGTATTATTAAATAAACTTGGAGATACGCTTTCAAATATATGTAGTTGCTTCAACAAATGTAATTGTTTTATTATGGGATCTGGGGCCCCTATACAATGTATATATATATATATATATAAAAAAAGTTAAGGCTATCTAGATGAAACAAACAAATCCATTCGTTGGCTATTGTTGCACAGCGGCATTGGCCACGACGCTGGGATTGTTGACCACCTCTCCTAGGGAGTCAAGCACCTCTTTGCGATAATCGTCGAATTCTCCATCGATCTCGTTGATGGTCTGATCCTCGATAACATAGAGAGTGCAGCCAGTTTCGCGTATAAGACGCTCGTCGTGGGAGACAATAATGACGCCGCCCTCGTACTCGTTGATCGCCTCGGCCAGGGCGTCGATAGATTCAATATCTAGATTATTTGTCGGCTCATCGAGTACGAGGACATCGGGTGCACTCAAACAGAGTTCGGCTAGCGCGACGCGTGCCTTCTGACCACCCGACAGATCCTTCATTTTGATGGTATGCGCATGACTGACCAGGCCAAAAGAGCCCAACGCTTTGCGCGCCTTCTCGTGTGGCAAGTTGAAGAGACGCTGCAAATATTCGGCAGCCGATTCCTCGGCAGTGAGATGTTCGCCCGAATGCTGATCAAAGCGTCCAACATGAAGGCGATGATTCTTGCGCTGTTCTCCCTGCTGTGGCTCCAGTTCACCGAGCAGTAGCTTTAGGAACGTCGATTTGCCAACACCATTGGGACCCACGATGGCCACACGGCTGGTCAAATCGATGCCAAAGTCTGCCTTGACAAACAGTGGCTTATGGCCCTCAAAAGCGAACGTGACATTGTGCACGCCCAGAATGGGCGGTTGGAGCTGTGAGGGTTCTGGGAACCGGAATTTCACAATATACTCCTTGGGGCGAGCCAGCAGCTCCTGTGGACCTTCGTCCTCGTCCTGCTTCTGCTGCTTTGACTTATTTTTCTCCTGTTTGCGGGTTAGGCTTTCCTTCTGCTTCTTTTCGGCAGCCTTCTTGGATTGACCGTGGGCCTTGAGTTCCCGCAAACGCTTCTCCTGCTTCTCGTACTCCTTGATCATCTCGCGACGCTTTTGTACATACATTTTCTTAAACATGGAGTAGTTGCCCTTGTAGTATTGCAGTTTCTTTTGGTCCAGATGGATAATCTCGTTGCAGACATTGTCTAAAAAGCTCTGGTCGTGACTAACAATTAACAGCGTCTTTTTCCAGCCTTGCAAGTAGTTATCCAACCAAATGACTGCATTCAAATCCAAATGATTCGTAGGCTCATCGAGCATCAGCAGCGTGGGCTCCAGATACAGCGCTCTAGCCAGCGAGACACGCATACGCCAGCCGCCTGAGAACTTGTTGGTTGGACGATCCTGCATTTCCTTGCTGAAACCCAAACCAGCCAGGATGCGCCGAGCTCGCGCCTCAGCCGAGTAAGCACCAATCGCCTTCAGCTCAGCGAACGTATCATTCAGCTCTTCCTGCACACTAAGATCTCCCGCAGCAAACTGCTTCTCTAGCTCTTCGCTCTTCTTCAGCATCTCTGTGCGTTTCACGTCCGCATCCAGTATTGTCTCAATGGCAGTCTTGTCGGTGGCCACCACTTCCTGCTCGCACAGTAGTACATCTATGTTGGGCGGTATGGCGAAGGCACGGGTGGCTATGTGGCGTAGCAGTGTTGTCTTGCCATGTCCATTGGGACCCACCAGTCCATAGCGGCGTCCATGGGCAATTAAAAGATTTGCGTTCACAAATAAATCGTTGCCTACAAGAAAATTTTTTATTACGAATATAAGTATAAGCAAAAGGGATAAAACGAACGAAAAATGGAAGTTAAACCAAAACAGCCCACAGAATTCAGAACTCTGTAAACAATATCATATGATAATATCATTTTTTAAATCCAAAAAATAACAATAAATTTCTTCTAGTTCGTTTAGTGAACTGTACTTTGTTTCTTACTCAGTAAAGATTTTTTAAAATTTCGAAATTATAGTATGTACACGAAATAAGTACTTTTTTAATTTAAAAAGAAAACTGAAAGAAATTTTTTTTTTAATTTACCCATACAATTAAGTGTATTTTGAAATTTTGATTCGTTGGGGTTAATTTTCAATGACCAACTCTATTCACGGTTTAGTTTATAATATAATACAAATTTAAAAACCGGTTCAAGCCAACTATTGTTGGTTTGATTGTCTGAAAAATGCATATTTTACTTATCTATCTATCCTTTGTCTTACCTTTGGCAGATATTGTAAAATTCTCAATTTTAATGTCCACCGCATGCTCCAAAGCCGCCTGTTGACCAGCGCTCTTTTGCACTTGAGACATGGTGAAATTATTATCGAGATCCGAGTGGCCGGTCCCGCCCTTTTTGGTCATCAGTTCCATTTGACGTTCGTATTCCTCTTGTTTTTTTTGTTTCTTTTTCTCTTTATGGGTTAGCTTCTTTTCCTTGGTCTGGTTATTATCTTTGTCGTCATCAATGGCTTCTGAAATTTCTTCGAATTCGCGTTCATCTTCAGGCATTGGTTCAGGCTTCAACTCTGGTTCCTTAAGCGTTATAGCTACAACTTCTTCGTTAAGTGCCTGCTCTGGCTCTGGTTCTGGTTCAGGTTGGACTGCAGGCTCTATTTCTTCCTCCTCAGTTTTGAGGTCATTTTCTTCATCATCTTCATCTTCACCATCATCTTCGTCATCGCTCATTTCAAACTTGTTGCTTTGCCGTTTCTTGTTGGCATTCTCTGCAGCCGGCTTAGGTGTCTTGATTTCCTCCAGTTCAGAGTCCACAGCCTCTTCCTCATCCTCATCCTCCTCGTCGTCGTCATCGTCATCGCTCATGGCAAATTTATTACTCTTTTGTTGCTGCTTCTTTTTGGATTTCTTCGCAATGGCTGCCACGGGCTCCTCCTCTGTGACATCCTCAATCAAATTGTCTGCATCACTGAAACCATCGTCGGCCTTGTTTTTCTTGTTATTTTTCTTGTTTTTCTTGCCCTGCGCCTGCACTTGTGGCTGCTTTTTAACAGTAGCTGGAGCAGGCGTCTCTTCATCCGACAATGCATTAGACTTTACAGCTGCCTTCACTGGCTGCTCGTCACTCCAATCGTCGTTGCGCTTACCCTTCTTGCCTTTCTTGCCGGTCTTCTTCTGGTTCTTTACACTTTCCAGCTCTTCAGTATCGTTGTGGTTCAACTTGTGGCTGGCAAGTGATTCGTCATCACTGGAATCGCCGCCAGCGCCACCGCCACGCTTTCCCTTTTTACCCTTTTTTGCCGCATGCTTCTTCTCGCTGGCATTAATTTTCTCTGGCTGCTCCTCGTCGTCATCGAAGCGCTCCTTCTTCTTGCCCTTGGCTTTGGACATAGTTGTCTGTACCCAGATTACTCCACAATAACAAAAAAAAAAAAAACAAAAAAAATCACCGATTTGCTGCTGCGACGGCGGCTTTCACGTGCACAGCTGGCAAATGTGTCAAATGAGGGGTTAAGAAGAAGAAGCACCCACAAAACACAAATAGTGGGTGCGTGTGTGTATGCGTATATGTTAGCGTGAGTGTGTATGTCTGTTGACGTGCGCTCACTGTTGATATTAGTTATTTATCGGAATCGTGATGTCATCGTTCAGAAAGAACGGGTTCACTAGTATAGCTGAGCAATACACAACACGTTGCTGAATTTAATTAAATAAACAAAACAAATAAAAACACATGAAAATCTACTATTAATCAGACAAATACATTTGATAGCTAAATTATAGCCTATTATTGTTTGCGAAACTGAACTAGTTGGAGCTGGTCGTTCACAAGTTGTCGATAGCCGTTCCACAGCGGAGTATCGATATATCGATATATACTTATTATTTTTTTTTTTGTGCTACAAATGTCGCCGAGCTACATAATTGTTTAATAAACAATTAATCACTAATATAAACAAAATTGTGCGTATGCGTATATTTTGTGTGTAATTGCATACGCTTGCCATTGAATAAATGCTAAATGTTTAACACACAGCACGAACAGCAATAAAAACAAAAACGACAACACAACGCAAAACAATAACAACAACCGAGCAACATAGAGCCACAACGCAAAGAAGATTGAGAGATTCGCAACACAATCAAAAAAGAAAAAAAAAACAACAAAAATTCCATAAAACGGAAAATAACATACGCTGTGTGTGTGTGCGGGCAGTGTGGTAGGGGGGTCGCGCACATAGCCCAAAGGTGGTTAACAACAACAAAAGCACGTCAAGTGAGACCTTGAAAACTTTAAAGAAAAAGCAACAACAACAACGAAAACGCGCAAAATATTAAACGCAAACAAACGCGTGAGAGAGAGAGAAGGGCGGCCGCTGAGTTATGGAGAGTGACAATTTTCCTTAGCCTGCCGACAATAAAAAAAAATAGTAATAATAAATAAAGATATACATATATGTATATGCATGGAGAACACACACAGCAAATGCAACATCCGTAAGCAGCTAAACATTACAATCAAAATAACAATCTAACACAACACACATTCACTCTCACTCACTCACAAACACACACACACATACTCATACATTCACACTCACACAATTAGAATAACAATAACAAGGAATAATGGCAGCCACAGCCAACGTCAACAGCGGCAGCGGCTGCGTCGCAATTATGACAGATGTCGAGAACAGCGACGTTAATGGCGCCTCAAATGGACGCGAGGCACGCAATTTGGCAGAGAAACAACGAAGAGATAAACTAAATGCCAGCATACAGGAGCTGGCGACAATGGTGCCACATGCAGCAGAGTCCACCAGGCGGCTAGATAAAACCGCAGTGTTGCGCTTTGCTACCTATGGACTGCGGCTGGAATATGTGTTTGGTAAGTCGGCAACGCGACGACGACGCAAACAGAATTTAAAAAGTGCCAGCAGTGGAGCGGCAACAACTAATGCTATGGGTATGATGGGTAACATCAATAGTGTCAATAGTGCCGGCGACACGCCACAGCTGACAGATACGTTGATGCAGCTGCTGGATAGCTTTTTTATGACGCTCACCTGCAATGGTCAAATAGTACTGGTCTCTGGTAGCGTGGAGCAGTTGCTGGGCCACTGTCAGTCGGATCTGTATGGACAGAATCTGTTGCAGATCACACATCCCGAAGATCAGGCGCTGTTGCGCCAGCAGCTTATACCACGTGATATCGAAACGCTCTTTTATCAGCAGCGACAGAGACAGCGACGTCAACAGCAATCTACATCGACCAGCGACGATGATGGGGATGAACTGGATCATGAGATGGATCAGGAGCAAGAGCAGGACAGTGCACAGGAATTGGAACAGGAGGAACAATCCTGTGCACAGTCCATGGCCCAACTGGTGGCCATCGATGAGCGACTGCGCAATGATCGACGCTGCTTTACAGTGCGCTTAGCCCGTGCGTCAACGCGCGCTGAGGCAACGCGTCATTATGAGGTGGTCAAAATTGATGGCTGCTTTCGACGCAGCGACTCATCGGTGACGGGCAGCGCTGCCGCCAATTATCCAATTGTCTCCCAACTGATAAGGCGCTCGCGCAATAACAATATGCTAGCTGCTGCGAGCGCAGCCGCCGCAGCGGCCACATCAAATGCACTGCCACCAGCCTGCCTGCCACAACACGATGCAATTGCCCAGGCAGCGCTGCATGGCATCAGCGGTAACGATATCGTTCTCGTTGCCATGGCACGCGTCATTCGCAAGGAAGCCACCAGCCTTAGCCTACTCTGCCGCCAGCCGGAGCCGTACCAGCTGGAGTACCATACCCGGCACCTTATCGACGGCAGCATCATTGACTGTGATCAGCGCATTGGCATTGTCGCGGGCTACATGAAGGATGAGGTAAGCAAAAGAAAGCTAAGATAGTATCGATAGTATCGAGAAATGCTTGAACGGTTGTTCCTATGAATTAGACATCTCCGACCCCTATTAAGTACATATACATACACTAGCAAGTTACCCGGAGCTTCGCACCCGATCATAGAAAATTGGATAGACTCTCTCTGTATTAATTTGTTTAATGTAAGGTTTACAAATAAATGTAATAGCAAATTAGAGAAAAGAGAGAATCACCCATCCCGTGATCTATAGACCGTACCCCGTAGCTCGTACTATCTATCACGTAACCCGTACTCTGGCCAGCTGGGTAAAATGCAAATATTTCACTCGAATAACGCAAACGGTCACAATGAAATAATAAATAATACGAATAACGGCAAGGCTTCAACTAATATCAGCTGTGCCTTGCGAGAGAGTTGTCTTAGCGCTCTCTTTGACTCTTTTTATTTTTCTATTTCTATCTGCATTTTGTCTATCCGCTCACTGCGCTCATTCAAAGAGCGTAGCGTAAGCTACAAAGTATATTTATTGGTGATTTTGTCTCTTCTGAGAATCTATACATGTGAGCGCATTGCATATTGCTTGGCAACGGGGGATGTTTTCACAGCCTACTGTATATTGTTTTCTAGCTCTCACATTGGCAGATACAAAATGATCAAAATTTGGGGTTTTCAAGTTGCAAATTTGAAGATTTTGAGTATGAGGAACTCTTTTATTTCTCAAATAGTGT
>JBANCX010000105.1:0-18293 GCA_037040065.1 Dettopsomyia nigrovittata
TCGAGTGGCCCGATTTTGAGCAGCCTGTATGCGCCTGATTTGACTGTCACAAGCCAGTCCCCATATTTGGCATCCGTTTAGCCAAACAATTTATATATTAAAAGTGTAAATTTTTCATATTATTATTCAATGAATCGCTAATGTTCTTGGAGTTTTCAATGATAATAATTTTTTAGATCAGTGTCAAGTTTATTTGAAAAAATAAAAAAACATGTCAATATTCTAAAATTGAGTACAAAAATTCTTGAAAAAAATGTATTTTCTATTCTGTCAAGTCTAAATAATCAATCAAATTTAAATGGAAATTTAAATTTTAATATAATTAATTTGTTTGTTTTGTTATCATCTGAGGATTCAAATCTCTACAAAAACTCAAGAATTTAAATGTTTAGTGTAACTTAATTCTTTTATTAATAGAATCCCAGTTGAATTTCGAAATAGTAAGTAAAGAGCAGTAAAGACTGTAGTTAAAATTGTAAATCATAAAGATTTTCAAATGGTTTCCACATTGTCTATTTACACTGTTTGCATTGTTTGCCGTTTTCTTTTGTATTACATTCGTTGTGGTTGTTGTTGCCACCACTTGGCAATTGCTGTATCCGCTTGTCGCTGACAAGAGCCTCTTGCAGGTTGCCCTCAACGCTGCATGTCGCATGCTGCTCTCAATCTTTTTCCGTTGTCGTCGTCGTCGTCGTTTTTGCTTGACTTCCGTTTGCTGCATTTTGATGTAGCTAGTGTCATTTGTCACGCGTCTCTGTAGTCAGTTGCTGTTTGTTTACAATTGTGTTGTTGTTCCGACGTCTAGTCAGAATCCTTTGCGTTGTTTTAATTTTTTGCTGCTCAAGTGTGCAGCGACTTTATTCTTGGCATCATTAAGCGCTGCTGATAACACTTAACACACATATTGCAACAGTTTACGCCCATCGCCTACTGCTGGTTGCATTGTATGGCCTGCCACAACACTTGCCTCAGCTAAATACCAGGCAGTGCCATTAAAATGTAAATTTTTCTAGTGGTCACGTGAAGCACTAGTAAATAATTTTTTGATGCTGCACTGCAGCAGAGATACAACCAGGGGACAACAATAACAACACAACACAACAACTAGCATAAATATTTAACAACTTTCGCTTTAGGTGCTTTTAAAAAGTTGTTATTTTGTTACGCTTTCGTTTTGGCTTTCGTTTTTGTTTGGTTGACATTTTGGGTCACTTGTCTCATTTATTTGGCGCTTTTGCAACTTTAAATGTGATTTATTGCTCTCAAGTACAAAGGCAGAGAGATAAAGTTTGTGAAATGAAAAGAGAGAGTGAGGGCTCATAAAACAAAAGTTGTACATGGCGTATGATTAACGTCAAGCTGTAAGAGAAAAACAACTGAACGTAGGACACATGGAAAATGGTTAATTTTCAATTATGCAATAAATGCACTGGAAAATGCATGAATAATTGGAAGAAAAAAACTGTTTCCGATTCCACTTTGCCTTTCGCCTCGAAGCTAAAAGCAAATAAAAATCATGAAAGAGTAAAGAGAAAAACGAACTTAAGCGCTTTGAATTCAACGAATGACTGAGGAGAGGCGTCTGGGAAAAAAAAAAACTTAAGTTCAATTTAGTTGAATACTCCTTTGAATCAACTCGCTTCGCTTTCGTTTCCTTATTATTTTCCTTTATTGTATTTGCTTTGTGTGACTAATGTTTATCCAACTTAAAATCCTTTTTGCAATTTCGCAATTTCAATATAAGTTTCCTGCTTTCTCCTTTTTTTTTTTGATTATCAAAAACAATTTGATTTCCGCTTTTCGTTTGCTGGGTCTGCTTCTGCCATTATTCTACTCATCATCCGACCAGACAATTCCTTGAATTTTTCCATTGATTGCCAGGTGCCATCCTTAGAGAGAGAGAGAGACAGAAAGAGACAGAGAGAGATAGAGAGAGTACAATAGCATTTCTCTGCCTTTTGTTTGGCCATCAAAGTCAGTAACTTATCTAATGACTGCAATTTGATACGCTTATCAATGATTCATGTGCGCATTTGCCAATCACCTGAAAGCCAACTACAGACCTTCACTAGAGTCGAGTAGATTGAGAGCATTGAGGACTAACTATGGTTACACATTTCATTTTTATAGGAATTGCACTTAACTGACAGTAAGTAGCTAGTTAAACTCAAACAAAATGCTTAACGCGCAATCAGAAGCAAAACACAAGTGAAAGAGCAGGACTTACATGCATACATATATACTAGACTGGCCGGTTAACCGGAGCTTCGCACCCGGTACATGCTTATATAGAAAATTTGATATAAACTCGAGTTATTTTGTGTATAGATACTAAATGATGAATTGAGAATAAGAAATATGCACAACAATCCCAATTTGGGGTTCCCTAATTCCTAAATATAAAGATTGGAGTATGAGGACCTTTTTTATTTCTTAATAAGATTGTACAAATTAAGTTTGAAGAAAATCGGTTGAAAATTGAGAGATTTGGGTCCAAGCTATTTGCCCTTTTTCCCTCACTAGGTGTTGGAATTTGCTCACTTTCACTACCAGTAACTTTGGTGAAAAATGCAGCTCTGTAGCTTTTACCGTTTAGGCTGTGCGTTGATTGCCAATCAGTCAGGCAGTTAGTCAGGACAAACCATTTTAAATATACTAGATATATAGAGAGTGAGAAGAGTAAGAGAGAGAGGAGGAGTAAGAGAGAGAGAGAGAGTTAGTTGCTCAAGAGCTGTCACAGTGCAAATTGTTGGCTTGGATTTTAGAGTTTTTTTTTCTTTTCGAAATTAAATTTCTTGTTTAGCAGACACTTAAAAGCTAAGTTCATTCTTTGTTTTTTTTTCCTTCTTTTTTTAATTTTTTAAATTTTTCTCTTTTCTTTTTGTTTTTGGCCTTTTGAAGCACGCGGCAGTTTTCTGCTCTACCAATTAGCAGAGGCCATAAATTCTGGCAACTTCCCTGGCTGGTTGGATCTAGAGCAGGAGCAAGAGGTAATTGTGGAGCAGCAAGTGGACTCCAGCTGGCTGGCCGCGATGGCAAATGAATTTCAGGTACAAACCACTTAAATCCATATCGAGCACAGATAAACCATTTCCTCATTCCTTTACACATCCTCATCCTTCATTCACACATAAATCACGCGCTCTTTTTCCCTGTTTTCCCAGTTTTTTGTTGTTTTTTTTCTTGGTTCGCATTTTTAACTTTTTGTTTTGTTTCAAATGTCCGTCAGACTGAGTCTGAGTTCATGAGCACGTGACCACGCAGTGGAAATGCTTCACTTCTTCGAGTTTCCTTTGTTAATAGACTATTGGATAAGAGAGTCGATGAGCCGATCAACCGGTCGACTGGAGCAGTACAATATTTGTATTGAGAAAATCCCTTCTTAACTATTTATTCTATTTTAAACGTTTTCAAAAGAATTCATTGCATGATCCGTTTATCTAATTAATTATGAAAATTTTTATGCCTCTCAAATCATTTTATATCCAATATTATAGATAAGAGTTTTGTAAACAGAGGGAAAATGCATTTCATAAATATTATTTTTTAAATTTTTATTTTCTTAAATTTACATTTTCAATTTAGTTTCTTATGATCATAATTGTTGTAATTATACAGGTTATAATAATTGTAGGTAGTTGTAATCCTTAGAAGGGTTCAAACTATATCATGATGTTAAAATCATGAAGTATGTCGACCCGTGTGGCCTACCGGTTACGGAGTACGGGTTACGGGTTAGATAGTACGAGCTACGGGGCACGGTCTATAGATCATGGGTTGGGTTATTCTTTCTTTTCTCTAATTTGCTATTATATTTATTTGTTAAAGTTACATTAAACAATTAAATACAGAGAGAGTCTATCCAATTTTCTATACTTGAGCGGGTGCGAAGCTCCGGGTAACTGGCTAGTATCTTATATTTTTGATCACATTTAAATCGGAAGAAAAAAAAGGATACGATGCGAACATAACCTAACTTATCACATACATCTACGGCGCGTATTATATAGAAGTTATTTTAAGTTTTGTTTCTTCGAACCTTCATGCTTACAGAATATTTTAATTGAATTTTCTAACAACAGCAGAAATATTTCCTTTATATACAAGCTTATTATAGGTTAGACGCATGTTTACTTCCATTAAAATCTGTTTAATATTTATTAATATATATATATTTACATCCATAATATAAAAATATATATTTTAATTTATTACATAATTTGTAAGTGACAAATTTAAATTTAAGTTAATTCAAACGAGTAAGGAAGCTCTTGTCGAGTGTGCTCATATACGAGATACTCCGATGAAAGCTTGGAAATATCCATGCAAACACATGCAGTACGGTCTTAGTTATGCTGCTAGCGCATTGCTACTAGTACCTATTACAAGCTTTTTTGCTTTATAAGTTTTCTGTTTCTTATCTGATCGTTAGGAAATTAATACTGTATGTGAATAATATTACCAATGATCTTTGTTAAATCTCATAGTCATCGGTGAAAAATCACATCTGTAATTCGATTTTGGGAGTTGTGGGAAAGAAATTTATGCTGACAAAGAATATATGTGTATACTTTATGGGATTGGATTTGTCTTTTTCTGCTTCTGCTCTATTAAATACATTGCATTACAAAATTATTAAGAGAATCAAAAATTGTCTGAATCGGCGACTGTAATTTGATAAATATACAATTATAAATACATACATTTGGAGTCAGATATATATATAGATATATATAGAGTATAATTGAAAAACATATTGAAGTTTTAGATATTCTTATTTTATTAATAGGTTTATACAAACATTTTCTTATTTAACTTTGAACTTTAGTATAATATTATATTACGTGTCTATTAAATATTAAATAACTACTTAATTAAAGCTTTTCTCAACCAAGAAGATAACAATTACTCTTAAAATAACATTGAATTGAATTGAACGCAGTTTAAATTCATAAATTGAATGTTCTTCACGGAGGAGCGTAGTTTTCGAATAACAGTATCTGTAATCGCTGTTATTGAATCTTTATTTGTCTGATGGCTTTCTTTGGCAATCTGCATGTTCAATCAGCTCATCAACAATGTGCAGAGGAAAAACCATTTTAGGGGTCTAGTCTGCTTTTAAGGGCGCTTGGGGGCTAGGAAACTTTTTAATTATATGCCGCATAAATGGTTGCAAATGGATGAATGTGGATGAATATGGCTTTAGATAAGGAACTTCTTGCCTCTTTTTTACAATATTTTAAGCATATTTCTAATGGTGTTGTACATATTTGTATGGCTGGGGACTCTGTTGCGTCTGTTGTTGTTTGCCTTGTATTGTTGCATCTGCAGCAAAGCTTTTTATTATTGTTTTCTCCATGTGTCCATGTTCCAGAGACAGCTGTGTTAAATATTTTGTATTGCAAATAATGCAAATTTCTGTTTGAAAGGACAACAACAAGATTTTCCCATTTGCCCGTGACTTGTTAGTTTATATTTAAAAATATTTTGTTATCGAATTATTTAATATTTGCTTTTGACAAGGCTTAAAGACCAATACTGAAGTCTGTAGTTCTTTTCCCTTTTTTTTTTTTAAATATAATCATTTATTTTCAGAACACAAGCCATGTTGCTGTTGATTTGAAAATGTTTTTTGAAAAAAAACTCTACAATATGCATGGTATTGTCTTTAATATATGTCTGTGTGTGTGCTGTAAGCTGCCAAGTTGCTAGTTTGAAGGCACACGCTCAAGTTTACAAGTTTATCTTTACTTAAAAAAAGAAGAAGAAGAAGAAGAATATACACCAGGGATTACTTAGCTTAATTCAACTGCAAATGAAAAGTGTTTGTTCGGTAAATTCAATCTGCCAGCGTCGTTGTTGACGTTGTCATTATGCTTTGGCCCTGGCCATGGTCATGGTCCTGCTTTTGGTCTTGGTTCCGTTCGCTTTTTTTTTTGGTTATGGTTATGGCCGTGTCTCCACCACGAGTTCATCAAAGCGTAATCTGTACAAAATGGCAAATGGCGGCATTTCCTCAACGTGCCACAAAAAAAAAATAAAAAAAAAATGGCAGCAACTTTAAGCTAACTATGCTATGCGCCTTCAGACATCCACACAGGATGCCCTCTTACTCTCTTAAACATGCCAGGGCCTCTAAGCACCCCCATCTAATGGAGTCATAATTCTTCAGCTCGTTAGCAGCAAATACATGCAACGTAAATAGGAGTTACCCCCCCCCAAAAAAAAGAAGAAGAATGCCAGATATTTGTGCGTTTTGCCTTACATTTTTGCATACTCAGCATTATTTGGATTATCCAGATTGTGTATACGTACATACAATATATATTATTATCGAGGCAGTTTTAACTGTAGAAAAGGGTATCTGTGAGTCGAGCCAGCTCAACTATATAGCTGAGTGCTTTTGTTTGCCTTTGGTTGCCTGATGTGTCTGTGTGTCTGTGTATTAAGCCTTTCGCCTATTTGGGCAACGCCTTTTGGGCCGCCCTCTTGACAAGTTGCTTAATTGAAAAGTGTTTTGTTGGGATTGTGTTGGGTGGGTGAGTGGAGAGTGATGCCACCTGGCCACACAACTGCTGATTGGGCAACTTTATGCTTGCATTCAATAATTTGACGTTATTTATGCGCAGGCTTTGGAGTAGCATGTCAAGAAGAAAAAAAAAAAAAAAGAAAAGAAAAGAAAAGGACAGAAAGGAACACAAGCCGACAATTTTTCAAGGGCCTTCCGGCCTTGTTTTTTTGGGGACTTGAGGATTTTTTGTTTTTCGTTGCAAAGACTGAAAGCTAAGAAGGCAGAGTGACGTACTTTTCAGTTGCTTCCTTCTTTGCATATTCGCATATCAGAGCGTCCCTTGTGCTTGTCGCCATGCTTGCCCATAAATAATTATGTTATTTTAGATATGCTCTCATCTTGATGTTGTTGCTTTGAAAATTGTTGCAATAATTATCACATTTTTCACACCGCCATTTTTCATGCACTCAGCAAACCAGAGAGCTGACAGTTTTTTCATTTTTTTTTTCTTCTCTCATAATTAAGCAAAGACATAATTCGCTCTCGCACATCCTTGGCACACATCCTTAGAGTCTTATTTATGATAGACATTATAGCGATAAGCATTTGCTTGCTTTTTTTTTATGTATTTTTAATTAACTCCAATGCTGTTTGTATAGTCACAGCGCATAATCCCATCAAAACTGATGTTGTTTCTTCATTCCATTCGACAAATTGGCCAAAATCTAAAGCTGCATTTGGGGCCTAATCGGCTGTCCTGTCATCGCACTGCCTCGTCTCAAAAGTGTTTGCCTCTCTAATTGGCAATTTTAATTAGCCAGTCAGCGGCACTAAACAAAATGTCCAAGTGTTTGTTTTTATCCATCCTCTGTTCATATACTCGTATTCCATCACACAGTTCTTCGAACACATTTAATACTAAGATCGCTTTAATTTTTGGCCAGTGAAATTTATAGACTGCAGTTTGGTCGACTTCCTTTCAAGCCACTGTACAACTGGGCAAACAAATCAAAGTTTACTTTGCTCTGATTGTGATGACAACGGAAGTGCAACACTTTCAGCTGCTAATGCATACCTTTCTAAGGTGCGCCTATAAAGTTATGTCGATAATATTTAAAATAAAACATTTTTCTGAGATAAACTTGAAATTATAATTTTAATAATTTGCCATATCTCTCAATTACTAGTTAATAATATAAATATAATCCTTGAACTATATATGTATATTATATTATAGGTTGGCGCTCTTAATTCAGTTTTCATTTTAAATTTTCTTTTTTTTTTATTAAACCACTGGGTTTCTATTTTATCATTTAACTTATCTCACAACATTATGATAGACTGCGTCGAATCACATCTCAGCTTACATTATACGATTATTCTTTTTCGATTGTCCTAATTATATGGTTATTACTTGATTATTTGAAGGTTGTGTTTTATCGATTATTCTAATTAATCTGTTAAATTTAAATTATTAGGTAAATCCAATTACATTAGAAGTCCAAAAAATAACAAGTAAAGAAGCTCTAGTCGAGTGAGCTCGATTACGAGATACCCCGATCCAAGTGCTAGCAATGTCGACCTCGCTGCTAGATCCTTGAAAACACCAAAGGACAAACATGTTTGCTCTAGAAAACCTACAATTTTGATCCGATAGGCATAAAATTGGTACAGTACATCAATATTATGATACCAATCAGCTATGCTGAGTCTCAAGATCACAGGTGAAAAATTACACCTGTTATTCGCACTTTTAGGTTTTGGGCGTTGTGGGCATGGCAGTCAAAATTTTTTAATGCTGATCAATTAGTTGTAAGCTCAATAGTACATATATCAAGTTTCAAAACTACAGGTGGTAAATTGCACCTGTAAATCGTTTTTTTCGATTTAGGTGGATGGTGGAGGGAAATCAAAAAAAATAAAATATTAATGTACTGCGCGCGAACTACACCAACCATGATACCAAATTTGGTTACTGTAGCTCTTATAGTCTTTGAGATCGACGCGTTCATACATACGGACGGACAGTTGTCACAAAACTAATATACCCCTTATACCCCTTTTCCATTTTTCAAATGGATCGGGGTATAAAAACATTACAAACTTTATAATTCTAAATAGAACTTATTGTAGTAATATATTCATTACAATACGCTAGAATAATCCGTAACTTAACAACCTCAATACAATCGATCGGATGGAAATAAATTAAGAAAACTCAATGAAAACTGAATAAAGTATGCCTATACTATTGAATGAGGGACCGAGGTGACCCAGAGGGTAGAACACTGGGCTGACAAGCGGGCGGTCGTAGGTTCGAGTCCTACGCGGCGCCAAGAAAGAACGGCTCTTTCTGGGGCATCTTTTCGGCTATTTCAGCTATTCTACTATTCTTCTAGCAGAAATAGAACCACGAAAAGTTTGGTCGCCTCCAAGGTGGCCCTTCCACCTCTGGGATAGGTTGCGTCGGGCTAATCACCCAATCAGCTGAAAAAAAAAAACACCAAGCGATTACAGAAACGTCAACAAGTTACCACCAGGAAGACATCTGCATGGAATCCCCCCAGGGAAGCAGGAGAGTTGGGCGACCCAATTACACCTGGCGTCGAACAACAAAATGATCGAGCTTACCTACCCGGCACAACATCAGGCGAAGAAAGAAAAAAAATCAGAGTGGAGAAACTTAATAGAGGCCCTAAGCTCCCAAGATGAGTTGAAAGATATCAAAATAAAATTATAATAATTTTTATATTTTCCTATTTTAATTGAATAAATAAACGATTTTCATTAGATTACTACATTTAAGTTATTTATTTATATTTTCGCATTATTCAACACTGTTAGAAACTTATTGAGCTACCCGCTTTCGTCAGTAAGTACTTACTCGTAATGTATAAAATGAAATGCGTTGATGCTGTTTGCTGCAGCTTTCAATTAAGTTGCTGTCGTAGCTGGCTTCACTTTTAATTAGCTCACAAAGTTGTGCATTTTTATCGTTGTTTTCATTTTTACTTTGTGCACTATTTAGTTACCTTTTGGCTCTTTTTTTTTTATTAATTTCATGTTGCAGTTGTAATTGCTGCTAAATGTCACATTGCTCATACGCAGCGTTCAACCGGAAATTAATTTTCTGTGCGCTTGAAAAACATACCAAAAAAAGAAAAATTGCGAACAGTTTCCTGTGACAAGCACGGGGACAGCCCTTAAATGTTGTCGGACTTTCTATTTGATTTGAGTCTTGATTTAATTACAGAATCTTCCGGTCTATGAAAGTTTCCCAATGAATTTCCAATCTTGGCTAATGGACAGCTATGGCATAAGCGCTCACGATGTTTATCAAAACTGGCCGATAACCCGATCTGGAACCGCCTCCAAACAGTTCTGCAATCCGGCTGGTCAGTGCTATGAGTTAAATAAAATATTGGCTGCTTGTTGTCCATTTTAAAATTTTTTTTTTAAATAAATGCATTAAAAATTATTAAGCAGAAGAACATCATAAATTTGTGCGAAGTCACGCTGTGTATCTCCAGCAATTATTGTTGCCTGTGATATCGAGCTGCGAGCTCCGAGTGCAGTGTCCGCAATAGTGCGACCATTAAATGTTGTTGCTGTGGTTTACCTCATCGTCAACTCATCGTTGACGCATTCGCAGCGGCAAATAATCGAAACGTCAGCTGCTGCCATAAACAAATGTCAGTTATAGAGGCTGCCACAATACCCTGTAATGCTAACATTTGGAAAAGATTCGAAGAAAATATTCTAAAGAAGATAGTAAGTCAACAAAATGTTTTACATGTTATGTGGGTTAGTGGAATTTAATAGGAACGAACTAAAGGATCGGTACTTATCGCATTAGATGGAACCACGAGCTGTATGAGCTCTACGGCTATACTGACGTAGTCAGGCGAATTATACCCCACAGACTTCGCTAGCTGGGTCATATCGCGCTTATGAAAGAAGACACTCCGGCTCGTAAGATGTTTGATGCGGTAATCATTGGAAAGCGGAAAGAGGATGACTCCGGATGGTAGGACCAGGTGCCCAGGACAGGGACGCGTGAAGGCAAATTGTGCCTGAAGATGTCACCCGATAAACTCTAACTAAAGGATATCTTGTATTCGATCATGCTATGAGGTTTTTACGCGTGGCGGCAATTAGTGGCATAAATGTTCAAATGCATTTTGAAAAAATGGCTCAGAAATGGCAGAAAAATCAACATCCAATTGCCAACAAATAACAGAAATAACAACAACAACAACAAAAAAAGAAAAAACAAAAACAACAATTCGGTTGCTGTTTTCAATTTCATACCCTTTACTCAGAGTAATGGGTATGCTAAAATAATCACACTATAAGTAATATGATAAATTTATTTAAAACATTAAGCTCTTTGTCTCATTTATTCGTTTTTTTTGTTACTTTTTGAACTTGGTTTGATAGAAGAAAAATGTGTTATTTAAGTTTTGTGTCAATTTTATAGGAAAACTGTGTGTGAAAAATCTGGCTCTTACCATATAAATTGAGATGATGATTGGCAAACATCAATCAGTCTGGTCAGTCAAGTCACCAATCATCAGCTTATTTAATTTATATAATACATACATATATTATTATTATTATTATTATTATTATATACTTATATGTTAGTAATCTCATCTAATCTAATTCAAATATAATTTATCAATATTCTTATATCAGATACCTTCGTAAGAAACTGGCGTCAATTTATAAATATTTACAAATATTGAGGTTAGGGTACCTGATAGTCACTTATACTTTGTAGAATGCTCCATTGTTTGTCATACGATATTTGCCTTTTGCTCGACGATTTCGTTTTTTGCCTTTTTTTTTTGGTGGACGGGATTGTTTCGCTGGTAAACAATGTGATTTTCAGCGTGAAATTTTATTCAATCTACACAGACAACGACGACCAACGCGTTTTCTGCTTTATTGGTCTATTGGTGGCCCATTGGTGTACAATTCCAGGGAAAGGGTTTTAAAAAAGCAAAAATTCTCTCAAATGTTTTTTTTCCCTATTTATGTTGTTTTTATATATTTAGGGGACTTTTTTACGAGCAATATATTCTGTTGTTTGTTGTAAAACTATTGTTTTGTTGTATTTTTAATTTTAAATAGTTTTTAATTGATTAAATTGTTATATTGGATACATATGTTGTTAAGAAAAATTTATTAAACAAAATATTTAAACATTCAGCGTGAAATAGATGCTGGATATTTTATCTTATTATTTCAAACAGATCTCATTGAAAAATAAGAAAAAGGTATAAATAAAGTTGATTAAAAGATTAAACTTTGAACCGAAACGGTTTGTTATAGGATCTCTGCTTTTTTTATAGGCATCTCCGATTTCATAACCTATCTTTTTATATTATTTTTAATCAGGAAATATGTATAACAGGTGCAATTCCTTCCTAGATAACTGCACATTATGTAAGAAAATCATCACAAGCGGATCACAATTACGGCTCCTGGAACAATTGGCAATTTAAGTGTATTTGCTGCAGCAGCACGCCACCCCATAAATCAGATGCGCGAGTTACCAGTTGGACGTGGTCAAAGGAGTGGAAGTCAGCGAATTTTTAGTTCCTTCTAGTTTTTTATGCCGCAGCGTTTTCAGCAAGAGGAAGAAATGCGTGTTTCCAATTAAGTGGTATAACAAAGAGTGAAAAAGCTTTATTGACAAGAATTATGTATGCTTCACTAAAACTAAGAGCTACGCTTTTGATCCCGTTACTGAGAGCGAGAGTATTCGTATTGTGCGAGAGTGCGAGAGTATGTCCACGATCGATGCGTGAGCATATATTTATATTTTTCCAGTGGCAGAAAGCGACGGGGGTACAGTGACAGGGTAAGGTGCTCTATGTAACTCGCGCACATATACATACATGTGCATGGGATGCGCATGATGACTGATCCTTTCGCAAAACGTAAACACATTTCGTCAATGTGACAAAATATAAATTTTGCCATGATTATCACTGTAAATATGATTCAAGGAATCAGACTAAATTATATCTAAATCAGATGACTATATTATTTAGTAGTTATAAGAATAATCGGTGAAAGTTAATTGTTTGTACTTCAGAGCTTTCTTAGTTGTTCTATATGTATATCTTGTACAGTTGCAGTCACCGAATTCCGTCCCAATCATTTAGGGATATAACGCGTACAGGGTATATCTCCGTTGAGTATCATTGACATGTTCTCATTTGCATATGTTTTCTATCAATTGTTCGATATACATAATTTGTATTGTTTAATGAGCAACGATGCCAATTATCTTTATGTTTTTGCTATATTGTATTCAATTAACAGTCAGGCTTAAAAGGTGAATAATCAAAAAATATTTTTTTTTGTCGGTACATCAAATAGTTAAAACAGTTTAGGACAAGTAATTGGAGAAACATCGAGATGATCATGAGTTTTGTTGGGTTTGTCAAGCCTATTTCTGCATTTAATATCCATTTTCCATTCCGATTTTTAAATATTAAATATTTCGGGAAACTTAAGATTAACAGAATATATAGAACATCAATATTATTGCATTTGATATTTTTTAAAAGATACAAAAGTGTTTTTTTTTATGTTTTTAAAGGCTTTTCGTCAGTTTTGAGGTAAACTTTTCTGAATTTGTATTAAATAATATTATTTATTTATTTATTCAGAGAGTACAAAGTATGTTATGTAGTATATAAACTTTTTGTAGTATACACGCTTGCAATTTAATTAAAGGTTTCAGATCGGTACAAAATAAAGTAAAATAAATAAATAAACAATGAAGTAAAATGTAAAATAAACAATGAGAATACTTCGAAAAACCAAACAACTGCATTTAACATGTTGCATATGAAAATATTTTTAAAAGAGCCAAAATAATATTTGAATGATGGCCATAAGTTTCTGGCTGGTTGGTTCGGCTCAAAAAAAAAAAGAAGAAAAAAGAAGGAAGCTCAAGTTCAACCTGTTACTAATGGCAATTTGGCTGAGTGCCACTCCCACCGCACATCGCCCACCACCACCGAACGCCTACCAACACCAAACGCCCGCTCGCTGCCTATGCGAATTATGAGATACGTAATGCATGTAAACGATATTGCTTCACTCAACTGTCAGGCGGCATTAAATAATATTTTGCACTCAAAGGCCCGTCGTACGATGGTCGTGGGTCGTGGATCATGAGTAGTGTGCGCGGTAGGCAGGCACTAAGTAAGGATGGTAAGTGAATATGGCAGGCATGTCAGGGCCTGTGACATTTCTGACTGCATGCCAGTAGCAAAAAGCCGCACGTTGCCAAGCTGTATAGGAATGTAGAGAGGCAGACATACTCGTACAGGCAAAGCAGACACATAAATGTCATATGCAGTTTTCCATGAAAAACTCTTACATACATACATACTATGTATGTACATGTGTATAAGTATTTAATATTTTAGGTAAACTAAATATTCGTTTTTCACTGCAAGAGAATGGCAATTGGATTTGAGCCAAAGTAAAACTGCAAACATTTTGTGGTTAAATATTGAATAACCAATGAAAAAAATCTTGTTTAACTTAAAGGACAAAATTTTTATTTCAATTTCCTTCTTATCTTTTGTTAAATCATTCATTTATATCATGATATTGTATACCAATGATTGTGAAATTTAGTAAGCAACCCACATTGTACTTTAATATTTAAAACAAATTGTTTTAAAATCGTCAAAAATAAAGAACATTCGTTGATAACAAATAACTAGTTATTAATCGCGAATTATCTTGATGCATTAATAATTACATTTGATTATTATTATAAATTAATTATAATCGTTTTAAGTTGATGAAATAGAAATTATCAATATCAATGTGTATTGTTTAGAGATCTCAAAGCTTTAACATTTATTTAAGGATTACGACGACTTTAAGCGCAATTTGTAAAAATTAAATTTTTAATAGAAAAGTTTTGTAGACTCAAAGAATTATTTGAAGAGTCATATTTTCGATATCGGATAGTAGGAACATTAGGTAAAATTACAATTATTTTTACAGAGTTTAATAGGCTTAAATTTAACACAAACTAACCCAAGTTTGATTAAAATCGGGGCACTATATCATATATGTACATAACGGCCTCATAAATAAGTTAAATAACGTATACGCAAAATATAAATTTAAGCGTTTTCCAAGAATGACGGCAAATAAAATAAAGAAACAGAAAAAGAAGAATCGAATTAGATACAATATGTAGAAGTAGTATACAACATGAACATCATATTTATAATGTTTTGCAAGTATGAGCTTTAAAAAAAATATAAATGTTCTCCTTGAAATAAGCTTTTTTTGTACTTACGACATTTTTTGGAGGTAAGGACTCAATGTGATGTGTTAAACAACTTTGCTGCTTTTGGAAGCAGGGTATCTTTCAACTATAAACTTCTTGCTTGTTTTTGTTTTGATCTTTAGTTGTCCCTCTTGGATTTACCTATTTACCTGCTTCTAAGAGACTCTCAAAATGCGGGCATCAATAATTTTAGCTTTTGTTTATTATTCAGATAAACAAAATGACAGAAAAACATACATACACACACACACACAGACATACACAAATTCAATAATATATATACACAGAATGACAATGGACTTAGACTTGGTCTGTTCCGGAGTAAAATGAGCTGAGACAGCATAAAGTTTTTGCCATACGCAGTCCGGGTGCGTATCAAGAGACAGAAAGAGAGAGAGAGCGGCTGGGCCAGCGGCAACAGTTGCCAGCAATCATCTAGGCTGTTACCATATTACAACAACAATGGACAAAAACTTTGCCATTACGACAATGGGAGTTATCTTGCCTGTAAATACATAATCTGCTGCCTACTGCTGCAGTTCAAAGCCTGATGGTTAGCGTCCACGGTGCTCCCCAAAGGTTTGTCTGCCTGGGCGGGCACCTTGAAGAGGGATTTACTTTTATTGCTACAGTGCTTTTTTTTTGTAGCCGGGTATTAAGGGTTAAGCAGGTGCTTTATAAAACAGGCAGCTTTTTGGTTGGGTAACTTTAGCTGTAACTAAAGCTGAAACCCATCTAATGGGTGTCTTACCTACTCCAGGCCATTCTAAATGCCTTTTTTGGCTTTTCGTTTAGTTCCTAGTTGTAAAATTTACACCTCAAAATGTGTCCCCAAAGTGCAATCAAGAGATTTTTTCTCAGTCACTTTTCCTTTGGCAATTTTCCTTAGCTGGCAAGGCACAAAAGAGAATCGAATATAAAATTCGACATATAATTAGTTAAGCTTGGCATTAAATAAAGTGTGAACATTTTTAACCCAAATGAATTATTTATTAAGCTTCATGACATATTTCTTGATCTGGCTTACATTTGTACATATTTAAGTATGTTTGCCATGAACTTTTATTAGATTTATAATATTTATAGACTTATTTAATATCATTTGTGTGATTATTTTGATAGTTTTCATTAGGTTTTATAGTTATTATTTAAAATATGAGCTTGAAAACAAGTTATCGTTGCAATAAGTTAATCTAATTATAAAAATTACATTCAATTTTCCTCAAAAAAAAACTGTTTAGAATTTTAATTATACCCCGATTCATTTGAAAAATGGAAAAGTGTTGTTTTAGTCTTGTGAAATGGAATTAACAGGCAGATGGAGACTTCTCGGTTCCCATAAAGTATATATGTACATTTCGTCCGTATCTCAGAGCCTATAAGAGCTAGAGACACCAGATTTCCTTCCACCACCAATTTTCAACATATCACATTTACATTTGGGATAGGAATTCCTTACTAGATTACTGACCACATGTGTGAAAATGGTTACGATCGAATGAAAAATACACTTTTGATAAAGCAATTTTATTGTACATCACTGGTACGTATGCATATGCCTGTCCGAGTACAACTCGTTGCTGGTAATGACTTATCATGAACATTTTGGCAGGTATGAGTTTCATTACGATCCACGCAATCTGGCCAAGTAGGATCGAAATTGGACAACTATATCATATAGATGTCAAAGTAATGAGTTTCCTAGGAGTAGTCGTTGTATGAGAAACTTTTACATTTGAATCGGGGTAACTTGCAGTCGCGAACACTCGACTAGAGCTCTGTTACTTGTTAAATCAAAAAACGCTACAAATTGTTTAAATCAATAGCAAATAATATATTAATTCCAAAATTTTCCGTTGTATCTGTCTACTACAATATAAATATATATATATATTTACTTAGAGAAAAGTTTTGAATAAATAGAAGGTGAAAACATATTGAAATTCATAACTACACACAAAAAGCAATTACAATATCAATTTAAAAGGGATTATAAAGCATGTCCAAGGCTTACCACAACAACAAGCTCTTTTTCCAGTTGGAAACTACAAATACTGTGATGTGATGCTTAAGGATTCAAATGATATATATATATGTATATATGTAGAATATTTGCAAAGATGAAAATTGTATTTGAGCCTCTTATTTCATCAGTCGGCCCTAAATGAAGGGGACTAAAAAAGTTTAAATGAAATTCTGAGCCTAGCAGATTTTCATAATAAATAAAGCATACTATACCATAATGCTATTATTCGAATATTAAATATGTTTTTGTATTGAGTCAACACAGAAAATTAAATTTTCAACAAGTGGCTACAACAGCATCCCCCACGTACATATATATATTTTGCATAATACATTTTGTTGGCCAACATGCTGTTAACCACAATTGTGTATAGAAAAGACCGCAAAGTATTTTGCATTGCAACTGACTTATGTATGTACATATATACATACTATATGTATATTATCTTGTTTGGCGTATTCTATTCTCTTTGTATTTATGTATTTCTGTGTTTAGTCAATAGACTAATTTAGTTAAGTAAAGCCGCTTTAAAAAAACTGTATAAACAGTAAAAAGACAAATGGCTTGAATGCCTCGTTACGCTTGAATAAATTCTATTTTTAATGCGCTTGACTTGGCAAATTTAAGAAAATGGCTAAATACTCATATCCTGCAACTAATTTGACAACTAGGCTCAATTCATTAAAGTAGTGAAAGTAAAGGGACTTATATTGGCTTCTCAAGTCAACAAAATAAGTTGCGATTACAATATAGTACAAGCTTTGTCTTGGCTAACTTAGACATACGACAATCACACAGCAAAAGCAAGCAATTGAAGCGCGCTAAACAGCAGACGCAACAAGCCAATGACAATTGAATGGATAACGAGAGACACTTTAACGCAACCCACACAACACTTCTTTGCCTTGTTGCTGTTGCTTTTGTTGTTGTTGTTGATAAAGGAAATTAAACAAAACAACAACAAAAAAAAGTTAAGCCCTGCAGACAATTGACGTTGCCTTTAATAGAATGGTCAGGGTTAGAGGACAGCAGCATTTGTCTGATTGTCTCGTTGACATGACGTTGCGCGATTTGTAAAAGGCTTTCTTTTGTTTTTGTTTTGCTGCCTTTCTGTCTGCCAGCCAGCCTGCCTACAAGTGAGCAACACGCGCCAATGATTATGTTGCCGCTGACAACGACAACAGCAATGACAACAACAGCAGAGACAAGATACTCCGAAAATGCATATATTCGGTATCAAGTTAGACAACAAAAGCTTTTTTCATTGAGTAAAAGTGACGCATGCGCAATGATAGATTTTCGTACAAAATATTCGTACTTGAACGAACTTAAATTGGCATCGCGTCTTGCATTCAGTTCGTTGTTGATACTCGTGCGTGGTGGACATTGGCAGCGGCAAACAGTGCGTATGTGTTATG
>JBANCX010000105.1:18393-35942 GCA_037040065.1 Dettopsomyia nigrovittata
GCGTCTTGCATTCAGTTCGTTGTTGATACTCGTGCGTGGTGGACATTGGCAGCGGCAAACAGTGCGTATGTGTTATGTTTTGATTATTATATACGCTTTGTCGAGTCGAAACAGTTGGCGCTTATGGGATTTTGGCGCAAGTAACAAAAGCCGGTTAAAGTGTTAACACCCAGACTGTATGAAATTCTTGCCTGACTGCTTGAAGTCAAAGAAATCGAAATAAAACCATATACTACTAGTACAATAAAATACAAATAAAATATTCTACAATTGGTTCAAGCCTTAATGAGCGTGCAACAATAGCGAGAACAACTGCAAGCGAGGCACGCGATGCATGCAACTAGAAAGCGAAATACAATAAACTAAGGTAAATATATGATCAAGTACCTTCTATTCAATTCACCAAAATATAAAAATAGTACAAATAAAATTTCATTGTTTGTGTATAGAGTTGTTGAAAACAAAAATTGTTTATATGTACATACATATATATCACGTAATAAGCATAAATAATTAGTCTGTCAATTGCATATGTTATTGTTTCTCACTGAGCTGTAAAAGTTGCTGAAAAATTTTTGTTTTGTATGCAAGAGAGACTCATTCATCTAGCAAGAAAGCTCATAATAGTTGAAACTTGAAAATCTTTTTGCACAATCAGCTTAATCAGGCAAAAAATTATATCTAATTGTTATTATTTGCAGCACAAAGCAAATGTCATTTGAGAGTTTCATTTTAATTGACTCTATGCAGCTGCTGTTGCTGTCTTAAATTAATTTATTAATTTTGTTTGTTTTCTTAATTTTGTTTTTAATATCACAAAATTTAAGAGCATTCTACTGCTAGTTGCTGCCTACTCTTCATTTTTTTGTCCGTTGTTGGCTGTTTTGTTTTATTATTTTGCGGAAGCGGAGCGCTGGCATTTATAAAAAGGTTTTTCTTGCTTTTTTTTGGGGTTACGAAACACACACATACAACCATGGCTCTGCATTACCGTTCTTTTTATGACGGAAGTACATTTAAGAAGATTTTTTTACTGTTGCTCCTTGTTGTTGGCGCATTGAAGAAAAACCAAAATAAGAAAAAATAAAGAAAATAAGAAAATACTATGCGATCAACGAAATTTAAATATTTTTTCGTAGCGCGCTGCTTTTTCATTTTCCTGTCTTGCCAGAAATTTATTGCCAACCAAATTGCAATGAGCAGCGAGGAACAATAAAAAAAATAAACTTTTTACACGAGCACAATAAAAAAGGCTTAGCCTGCATTAGGCCAAATTCTGTTACGCCCTTAACATGGCCTTCATTCACTCCAAATAGCAAAGGCAAACAGGAGGAAAATGACTTCATTTTACCTTTCATAATGTATTTGATATACATTTATTGAAATTTAATACAATTACCACACACACCCACACACCTAGCGGCAATCGAGCTTAATTGTGTATTTGCGCGAGTACTGTTAGCCAAGGGAAAGTCGTAAGTAGCAGTTAAGTGCTAAGAAAGTCTCTTTCAATTTGTAATGGAAGTCAATAAACAAATTTTCTTCTGACTTGCCTTCTGTCTTAGATGTTCTCTTAATTCACAAGATGGTACATCACCTAAGACGTAATATTGTTAAAAACTTTTACTTTTTTTCTACTTAATGAACCGAGAATTAATCTGAGCGTATTAAATTTAAAGTCATCTGAGTCTGAACTTAGCTTTATAATTAAGGATCAGATATTAATAATTAAATAAAAATAAATATAAATATACGCATATAAATTAAATAAAAAGCAAGTTAACAATTCGAAACCTCTAATTTGGTCCTTAAGCTGAGCAATTTTATATTTAATTCAGTTGTATGGAGTATCTCAATATCGACTACGTATTTGGTTATACATATATATGTACATTTCTAGCATATGAAATATAATTTTCCATGCGTAATGGTTATAATCTATAGAAAGTACGTTTTGGGCATATTTTTGTCTGAGGATAGCAATTGAAATTTGCATACCATCTCAACTCTAACTGAATCGGTCTATAGAGACAGAGGCTATAGACAAGCGACATTTATTAAGTGTGTAAGTGAGCTATTCAAAATCAAAATAGCAGAAAAATCCTTTTGCAACAGAAATGCAAAAAAGCAAAGATGCTGTTTACAAATCCCACGCCTTATTGTCAACTCTAATGTCAAGCATGAGCTGCGTAGCATGCCACAGCGATGTGAAAATTCACATTGCAGCTGCTATTGCTGCTGCTGCTGCTGCAAACAATCCGCAGACATTTATGGCACAGAATGCCGTCGGTAACTGGCAGACAAATGCCTTGAGAGTGTCATACCAAGGCATCCCAAGGAATCCCATGGTATACGCGCAAAATAAATTCTAAGACACTGTCACCTGCTGAACATTTCCAATGTCTGAGAAGCACATTAGCTCGCGAGCTGTCATATTTTGCTTCGTTGTCTGGCTTGTAGCTAATGCAAAATTTTACTTAAGTCTCTGCATCATTTCAGCAATTTTTTTCAAGTGAGAAAAATGCAATGTTTTTACTGAATAGAGAATAGTAGTTGAGTGCAGTTGTCAGAGTTTGCCTGTCCTTGCATTAAAAAATGGAATTTCTTTTCTTATATAGACGATTTTTTATATGTAGCCAAGCTGTTTGATGTTAAACTTGATGATGCGTTAATCAACGAGTCCTTGCTTATCGTAAGCCTGTGACAAGCTGACTGCTACATCAACACAGCACAAGGATATCAGCTTGTTATGGCATATCGTCTGCTGCTCTTCTTGGCTAATGACAAGGCTTCGCATAGCTGCTCACTTGCTGTACTCTCATATTAATCAAACAATCCTGCCGAAAACTGAATTTAATTAAAGCGCTAATACTAAAGTGAATCTTTCTTTGTGTCAGCCTTGTGTGTCTCTTACATTGTTCATATATATGTACAAAGTATGTATTATGTGTTAAGACCTGCCTAGCCTGACATATGTCTTGTTGCTTCACCTGCACCTGGACTTGCAGCACAAAAACAATATATGATTATGTATGTACATAAGTGTGAAATATGATATTGTGTGGAAAATTTTCTCTCTCTCCCCTTTGTTTCTCTGTTTAAACTAAAATTCACATACAACTTTTACGTTCAACTTTCGTATTTACCTTCGGAAAAAGGAAAGGATAAAAATAAAATGTAAACAGTCAAGGTAACCGAACACGTAAGGTCGCCTTTATTTTTGGCTTATGCTCATTTCAACGCTTTTTTTTGTATTATTAATTTTGTCATGGCTTTTATTTTTGCTTTAAACGCTTTTCTTTCGGCCAATGATTTTTGTGTTTTCACGCTTGCTTAGACATAAGCTATATTTTGAGTGAATGGAAAATGGAAAAGTCATAACACACATAACAATGTGTAAATAAACTCCAATAAAACTGTTAACTGGCAAACCTAATTTTGTATTATTACCTAATACTTACTAGTTAGGTAATTTTATTATATTTTTATCTATTTTGTTTAATTGATATGGAAAAAATAAAAGAAACTATTTTAAAGCAAGCTGAGTTCTCTAAATTGAGACTCAGAGCGTGTCATGTACAAAGTTGTTGACTGTTGCTGGCAGCGACTTTTACTAGCACATTTAAGCCGCAACTTAAACTCTTCACTTGCTGGCCATTCCAGTCAGCTTTTCAAGCCTTAATTCACCATTTTCGAGAAACGCCGTCAAATACTTTAATTCGCTATTCAAAGCTCTTTCAATTGGGCGTAGTAATTCCCATATGTAGTGGTTGCCTTCATTTTCCGGCCAGACAATTAAGCAAAAAAAGCAACAAAAATAATAGACACGCACACACAAATGCAGCTAACCATAAAAAAGCTCGTTGCATCTACATACATACATCGGTGGCAGCTCTGGCTATCAAATACTCGTAAATTCTTGTACATTGTATACTGCTGCATTTGGGGGCAAAACACACAAAATATTTTTCTATAGGAACATGAGTTAAAAACAAAAAAATGGAAGAATTTTCCCAAAAAATAATAAATCTTAAATGTTCTGACATGTATTCAGCCAAAAAGTTGAGAGGCGAATAAATCCGTGCAAATATAATACTCGTATGTGTACAACTTTACTAAAAAACAGCCCGCAGCTCAGAGGAAACCATCATATAAAGCAGGATAAAGGGTGTAGAGTAATAATAAAGTACGCAAAGGTGAATATTGTTTTGGTTGGCTTAGTTGTTGTAGCCACCAAAACAAAAAAAAAAAAAAATAGAAAAAAAGTTATCAAGTGCTTTTGGCAATTGACGTCACCTGTTTGACAATTTTGTGTGGCATGAAAATAGCTTTCGTTTCACCTTTTAGTTCGCTGAAAAGTAGGCAACATTTTTAATATATTTTTTTATAATAATGTTTAACATACGTATATTGAGCTTGGCATTTGTGGTCACCATCAAGTTTTTAGTGACTTTAGGATTGAAGCGTTTAAGAATTTAGTAGTCTTAAAAGATTACTGTAGTTTGGATTTTTTCTTTCGATATTTTACAATAGGATATACTTATTATGGGCTTGTTTAAATAGATGCCTTAAGTCTATAAAATATGACGAATTTCTTGAAGATTTTGTGTAAAAGGGTATTGATTGTGCGTACTCATTGAAAATTGTTTGTTGAATAATTATTTTTAGGCAAAAGTAAATTAATATTTGATAAAACCTGGGAAAACTGGCAATATTAAATGAAAAACTAGCAATCAATTGTGACGTTAACATTAAAGGTAATGTTTGTAGAAAAGTAGATATTTATAAAATTAAAAATGTGACATATAAATAAAATTCAATAGAAAATAGCTAAAACAATTATTGATTAATATTTGTATGATACTTATATAAAAACTAATTTAGAAGCAAATAAAAATTGTTTTTTTGAACTTTAATTGCAAATATTGTATTAGGATAACCATACAGGCATGCATATATACAAAATATATATTTTAAGTAGAAAACGAACAATAATTATACAAAATGATATACTTTTCATAATGCCTCATCTAGTAAATCAACAGAAGAGCAGTGTGAAGTTGAAGTTGAGAATATTATAACAAAAAACATGTTCATTGATATGACATTTTCAAATAATTAAATAGGTGTATAATCAAATATTGGTGTTTAGGTAACTGACTATTTTTTTTGAAATGTTGATGGTTTTCGCTTAACACGTCAAGCTTCTTACAAATGTAATTAACATGTATTTGGAATTTTACTAAGTCCACTTTATATCTCTCATTTTGTAAATTAATTATCAAGGTACTCAGCACCGTGTGTGTACCGAATTATTAAAGATAAATATATTTTCGCGAAAATTTGCATTGATTAGTGGTACCAGAGAAAACAAACATCAATCAAAACAAAAAATACATTAAAAATTAATAAAACACAATGCAAAATATACGAAAATAACATTAACAAACTATAATGGCAACAAAATAGGTTTAACCGCTAAAAAAAGTGAGGTTAGGTTACTTTTTGTAATGCAAGTTCCTGTAGCTGAACTAAATAGTTTTTTAATCTTAAAATATTGATAAATAAGAGGATAAAGAACTTATTGGGGCCCGATCAGGGCAAAATAGTTAAAATTTTAACTTAATATTTGTACTAAGTAAAACGCTCTTGTTTGACAACGATTTACATCAAATTTAGCAAAAATTATTAAAATGTTTGATTGTAAAATGTATCCTTATATATATGTCGGGTCTTTATTGTAGACGACACTGTAGTATAACACTTTTGTGACTATTGGCGACTACGTTATGTTCCGTTATTCGCCAGATGGTCAGCTTAGTTCGATGAAGATGTAGAGAAATGTTGTGTAAGGTCCTGAGTGGAGTACGTGACTAAGTAATGTTAGACTGAGGTTTGAAGAAAGAGTTACGCAGAAGATAATTGTTGTGCGTGTAATACTGAGTCACTGGGAGAGAAAGAGATAGCAGTAGTGCTATTTTGTTAACAAAAGGCATGCGAGCAAGGTTGTATGGAAGATGCGATGATTATAGTTTGGACAGTTGAACAGAACAGTACCAGTGCACTCAGTAATCCTCGCCGTAGGCAATTATTAAATAATAATTATAAATGAGTAACCTGCAAGAAAACGTTAACCCGACATATATTATTAATTAGCATCGAAATTCTGTATTTTTCACTACGCTGCTGACAAATCGCAAATACAAAAATTCAAAGTTGAACTTTTCATTCTAAAAGTTAAAAAATCAAAATTTAAAAAAATCCAGTATTCATAAAGGTTGGACAATTGACAATTGCTGATCTTTAAACCAGGTTTTCTTTGAATATCGTAATATCGATTTTTGTTTTTTTTTTTGGGCCTTTGAGGCTAGTTAGCTTGCATCTGCTATGCAACACAGCTTACCAGATTGCCTAACACTGATATTAATATCGATAATCATAAGTAAATGTTAAGAATTATTTAGTCAGTCTTGTGCAAAGAGTTGAGCTGAACAGATCAAACACTAAAACTCTAGTCGTTTTGAAATAACACAATATTGTGAAATGCATTTAATTATAGAATAAAGACAGTAAAGTAAAGAAATAAATGAATGAATAGACAAGATTATTATATTTAAAGTAACTCATTGATCTTCTATAATATATTTAAATTTTATTAATGTACGTGGTTGTCTGCAATTAGCTGATTGTTCCAATGTATTTAAATTATAGAGAGCAAAAGATTGAATTTCTTTTCCTTAGTCGAGCAAATGAAAGTAAATAAATGTGTTGATCATTTAAAAAAATGTAATAGAGAAGTAATCAGTGTTTTCTATGCAATTTTTATTTGACAAATAACTTGACAGTGTCTTCGAAATCTTCGATTTAAGCTGTGGTACATCAGCCACACATTTCCCCAAACTATGAATATCGCAATAAATTTACTTTGAAGGGCCAAACAAAAATGCGCAGATATTTTTTATGCGTAAAATAAATTGAACTTGAGGTAAGCCAAGTTAAGAAGAGAAGGCGTACGAGGCGTTGCTGATGCAGAGTCAAATCACTTGGAGTAGACGAGAAGCAACGAACCGAATAAATTGCGACTCGGCTAAGACATATCCTCACACAGAAGAGTACACACCACTTACACACATACTTACTAAAGTCGTCCCAAATACTTGTTTTGTTTTGCTTTTGTGGGATTCTATGTATATGTATGTATATGTATAATACCTGGTGGTAAAAACTGAAAGAGTCCTGCATTGAAGAGGACAGCTAAACGCAAGCGGAAGTAAAGAAAAGAAGCAAAGGAAAAATCCGCATCGCAGGCAGTGGACGTTGAGAGCTCATCTCTAGAGATTTGCCTAAATTATGATTTATTCTTAAATAAATTTTGTTTTTGCAAAAGCCAATTTTTTTTGTTGCTTGTCTATGACGCAAGTTACTGACACCGCAAATTTTTTCCGCAACGAGAGGAAATGAAAGTCCAACTGGTACTTCAGTCCTCTATTGAAATTGTTAACATACTAGTAATGCTGTCCTGTAATTTCTCTGATCCATTTGTTGCTCTGTATTTTTGTGGCACGCCCCTTTTTAGCATTTGCCTACAATTTTAATCGGCCTAGTAAGTAGTAAGTATGCATGTATATGAGTCCCGCTTGTGTGCTTGATGTCTCCATAATGTGACAGAGGCTGCTTTGCTACGCTTCAGTGCGCACATTTATTCATTTTCCCGTATGCCAATCTGTAGGCTCTGTGCTTGTCCTTAAGATACGAATATTTGTTTTCGTTTTTGGCCTTTGTAAATCGATAATACACATGAAAGTATGTGTAATAAATTTTGCAAATGCAAATCGAAGTGCTAAAGAATGAAATCCCCTCCAGAATTAAGGCTCAATCAGGCTCAAGTTGGTTTTTCTGGTAACTGGTACGTTGGCAACTAGTTTTTTGGGTTCATGATTTTGTCGGTTCTTCGTCGATTGTTTGCTGCAAGTTTAAAGTTTTCTTTTTTGGTGCAGGGATGACGACGTCAACTCTTTTAGCCACGATTTACAAACTAAGGACTTTGCCTTTATCCTTCTAGCGAGGAAATTGGTATTTTACTCGTAGTTGTGTGTGTTTGTGCTTCTGCAAACAAAGGTTACACGTACGCCAAAGTGGTTCGCCAGTTATATTGTTCTAAACATATTATGGCCTAGATAAAGATAAGCCTAAAGCAATTTAAGTCTTGTTTGGGATGCTCAGATATTAAAGGAGCATGCAAAACTATTTATATATTTAACTATTGTTTAAACTGTACAAGAATAGTTAAAAAAAGTTGTGAAAAGGCATACAGATATTTGAAGTTTCGACTGGTATCCCTTTCATAGTTATCGAATATGTTCAATAGAAAACTTCCGTAAATTCTTAAAGAATATTCAATATTGTGAAAACTCACTTAACAATAACAAATATATATTTTAATTATTAAAATTTAAAGTAATACAAATTGGGTCTCATTTTAAATTATTCAAAATTATTCTGATCTGTATATATATACTAGTGGACCCGACAGACGTTGTCCTGCGCCATTACACAATCTCGTAGCATTTAAATTTCAATGCAAACATTTCCGTAAAAATTATGTTATTCCAGCTAAAAGTGTTTTTAAAGTTTCTTGTGGTGGATTTAGCGTTGAAATGAATGAAATTTTTCCAGATGCGCAACATAAACCAGCTGATTCATCATTGTACTTTAAAGCATGACAATGTTGAAACTCTTTGTCCATATTACCACTCGTGATTAATGCATGTGATAAATAATCTATTTCAGGATCATATTCAAACGCGAGACAATTAAGTGATGCTCGTGCCAATGCTCGATTATTTTGCACTCGCCTTTGGTTCCATTCTGTATGCACATTGGTCGCTCGTTGACGTGCCTCTCGTTGTCTTAATGTATTAGCACGAAGAAGTTGAGCACGTTGCTCTAAATTTTCATTTGCACTTGTACTTACAGCTCGATCTCTTCTTCTACTGTTCTATTCAATGGATGATCACCAATAGCGCGTGCTGACTACGTCGACCAATATTTCTTGTTCTTCCACGAATATGTTGCATTTTTCTTTAAAATTTAAATATTATAAAATAATACACAACGAATATGAAATACTTATTGATAGTAAATTTCAATTTTTACATACATATCGACGATATACTGATCAAATTTTTTTTGCCATTTTCTAAATAGCTATAATCGTGGTATAAAGACGTTTTCCAGTGGGCCAACTTGTGAATCTAAACCATTCTCTAATCTCCTTGAACACACACAAAAAATTTCATCAAAATCTGTCCAGTCGTTTAGGAGGATTTCAGTCATATACACACGAACACCAAAAAATATATATATTAAGATATACGTTAAGATTTTAATGCAAAGTGCCGGAAAGCATATAAGATGCACAAACAAATGGTTTTTAAATATATTGAAAAATCAATTTATCACAAAAAAAATCTTATAAAATCAATGAAAAGAAAAATATTCGTTGATAAAAGTCAATTTTTTCCGGATATCCGTCTTTCCGTTCGTTTTTCGTTCATTAAAAAACTATTGAGGTGAAGAATATTGGGGATTATTTTTGAAATCATTGATAGTATGCAATATAGAATATTATATTTTGGTTATTTTTTTTGACCATATATTATTATTTGGGAATATTTTTCAGACTTTAGACTATTCAAATGACTTCTTTACATAGATTAATTTTCAAACTGATTGTGTTTATATGAGCTATATGATATAGTCAATCCAGTTTCAATTTTAAACAAGCGCAACCTACCGATGGTTCCACGGACGGCTAGATTGATCGATTTGTCTATTAATGTGAGGTTTTTATTAAAGTTTGATAATAATAATTGGAAAAGTATAACTTTGAATTCAATACAAAAGTATTTTTCAATCGTTTTATTGTTTTGAATTTTCATTTAACTTCTTATAACCGTCGTTCGGCGAATTGAATTCTTTTCACAACCTATTTCGTCAAAGGTTGAAACCCAACTATCGAACGAACGCACGCGAAATCGCCATTCTTCGTCGTTTGTCATCGTTTCTCTCTTTACTATCGTTATATCGATACTTTCCTTGTCTAGTGACTGTATGTAATTGGTTGTATCCCAATCTACCAAACGACATTAAAACTGTTCAATAATATACATAATCCTTGTAGGTGCTTCCTTTTTTTGTCATTTTTATCCATTTTTTTATACCCCGATTCATTGAAAATGAAATGGGGTATAATAGTTTTGTAAAGATGTATGTAACAGGCAAAAGGAGACATCTCCGACCCTATATATATATATTCTTGATCAGTATCAACAGCCGAGTCGATTTAGCCCTGTCCGTCCGTCCGCCCGCCCGTCCGTCCGTCCGTCTATATGTATGAACGCGTCGATCTCAGAGACTATAAGAGCAATAGTAACCAAATTTGGTACCACGGTTGGTGTAGTTCGCGCGTAGTACACCAATATTTTATTTCTTTTCGATTTTCCCCCACCACCCCCAAATTCGAAAAAAACACTTTACAGGTGCAATTTTCCACCTATTGTCTTGAAACTAAAAATGTATTTTTGGATGCCACGCCCACAACGCCCAAAACCTAAAAGTGCGAAAAACAGGTGTAATTTTTCACCTGTCACCTTGAAGCTCAGCATAGGTGATTGGTATCATAATATTGACGTAATGTAGCAATTTTATGTCTATCGGATCAAAATTGTAGATTTTCTAGAGCAAACATGTTTGTCATTGGTGTTTGCAAGGAGCTAGCAGCGAGGGCGACATCGCTAGCACTTGGATCGGGGTATCTCGTAGGCGAGCTCACCCGACTGGAGCTTCCTTACTTGTTAAATCCTATTTTTCCAAAAAAGAAAAAACAATTTAAATTGATTGCGCCAGTAATTTTACACTACCATTAAGATGATTTTCCTGGAATATTAAATTTATTTATTTTGTGTTGGAAAAATCATTCTTTGAAATTTTATATGTAACGAGCTATTTAATTTGGGTCAATTATCAGTTGGAATTTCTTTGATCATTAATTTATAACGTTCAGCTGGTAAAGAATCAATTAATTGTTTATTTATTTATAATTAAAGTTATTGGAGCATTAATTTTTTATACACGTACGACACTACTACTACTACATGCTATTACTGGTTTATTCAAATTTAAAGAGAAGCAAACATTTGGCAACATGTTGGACCTCTTGTTGTGTGGGCTCTGTTTCAGACAAAATGTGTGCCACATGTCAAATGCATTAAGGCAAATGGCCAACACACTTATACAGTGTGTTAGGTTACGCATGTATGGGTGTGTATGTGTGTGGACATTTTTATTTTGTTTGTAATTCGTCCAATAATGGCGGCATTACGCTTATTTAACATGCACACACACACACCCTCACACAGCTAACATCTAAAGCAGCCGTCCTAGGAAGACAGAGCACATGCGTGCCAACATGACGTCTGTGTGTATGTGTATGTGTGTGTGTGGCAAGCGTGTGTGAATGCATAAAACTGTCCTTAACCCACAAAACACTGACAAGGGATAATATTAGCATAATATGAGTGTGTGTGGTATGGATATACATATATATATATATATGTATATATATATATATTGCGTGTGTGTGTGCTCTAACAAAGCCTAAGCCGCATTGGGCCAGACTCTTGGCGTAAGCGCAACCAAGCGTCATAGTCACAGCTGCGAAGCATATCAAGAGAAAGAGATAGTGAGAGCCCACATGAGTAGCCACATTAGCCGCATAAAGTTGTTGTTGTTGTTGCACATTATAAGCGTCTCAGTAGATAGAACTGGTATTGTCTTTGAATCAGTTAAAGTTGTGGTGATCAGCTAAATAAAAAGTTAAATCAAATGGGAACAAAAGTACACGGATATAATGAGAGAACAAGATTCCTAGGCTAAAGAAATTCATCTGATTCTTTTTTAAAATATAAGGAAATTATGTATATGGAAAATGATTAATTTATTATTTACTTGACGAGTGTTTGGAACTGATACCAATCCCAAAATATCTTTAATTCTTTCAAAAAGTAATATTATTATAGGATTTGTAGAGAAAGTATGGGAGTCCTCTAAATACAAAAGCGGGCAGATGAGTGTTCGAATTAATTAAGATAATTCATCGGTTGCCCTTTTACAAATATTTCATTTCGTAAGTATATTCTATAAGCGGATTATTGTCAAAGTTTTGGGTTCACTTATGTCTCGTATACTCGTATAGTGTAGGTTTGTATAATTATTGGAGGAGATTGTTCGTACTTTAAAGAGAGAAATATATTTTTTATTTCGTGTTGTACATTGTCTAATTATATTTTCATTAAGTCAACACCAATCCCGTGTAAACATCTTCATTTATAGCCAAATTTAAAGCAATTGCCTGCTTGCTCATGTGCTGACATAAAACCTATTAACGACTTTTGGTTTATTTTTTTGTTCGTTAACCGCATTTGTGGCCCTTTTTTTATCAATGAAATTGGCCATTGTTGTTGTTGTTTCGCTGACTGACTGAAGATTAAACATAGAATATGGAATGTGTTTGTCTCTTATGATGTGGCCCGCTGGGCTGGGCGTGGTTTTTTTTAATAACGTTTTATATCATTTCAAGATGGCCAAGAGCAAAAAAAAAAGAGAAAAATTTAAGAGCAAGTGCAATAAATGAGCCGTTAAACGCTTTAAGTTGGCCACACTCTAAAGACATGTGTGTGTGCAGCCGTTTTATTGCCACTTTATTTGTGGCCGACTGGCGGCTTGGACGAGTCTTAGCCAAGTTAAGCTCCATAAACGGGTTAATGACTTGGAAGTTGCTTTTAATGCGCACAAAAATGCTCAACATACAACAACATACATACATCTAGCTGCTCTTGCTTCACTTTGATAGAACACTCAAGTGTTGGGCGTTTAATCCGCTTGCCTTTCTCTGGTATTTGTCTCCGATTCTCTCCCTCTCGTGCTCTTCTCTTTACTCATCTTCGCTCATTTTATCAATTGCACATGTTGATGTCAGGCCACAATATGATTTTTTTGTATGCTCAAGTTTTAATTTGTTTGCACATGTTGTGTGTATAAATCTTCAGGGACCTTAGTGGAAAAAACTAAGAGAGAGATATGTATACATACATAGTTCTAGCCCTTCTATCGTCAGTTGTCAGCGCAGGCATTCAACGTGCCTCATGAGTTTTTGGGGGCCGTAACATACATACATAAATTGCCAACCAGTTGCGTAGTTTTTGGCCCTTTCCTCTTTAACGCATTTCCACTTTCAGTGTTAGACATTTCCGTTTCCGCAGTATACAAATGGTGGGTCATTTTTATTTAACAATATGCGTTATTATCATTGGGCTGCTTGTGTGTATGTGTATGTGTGTACAAGCATAAATATTTTATGAAGCCATTTTTTGATTAATGTGGCCTTTGTGGGACCTGTGTTTAGGTGATAATAGTTTGTGCTTATTCTTGTATTTTTTCATACTTTTATTTAATATCTATGACATCAAAATTGTAGAGTATAATGAAAACGGCAAATATCCTTAATTTGTATTTGTATTATTTTTTAGCTACCAAATAAAATTTGTTAATGACTTAAATATAATTTCATTTTTTGTGTCATCTTTAATTTATTTTCTGTATAACACCTTTAATTTTAAAGATCATTAAAATACAAGAGTTGAATTACATTCCCATTGAAGTTGCGGGTATTAAAAACAGAATTATTTGTTTTAATTTGTTGTTGGTTGACTTTTACGAGATTTTCTTTTTAATTTTTATATACAAGTGCACGTACTTGACATTGTAATTACCCAAAAGGAAAAAAATGTTGAAAAAATTTGTCGACCCTTAAAATTATACACATAAATGTCAGATGTAGGTTTATGAATTCACTTGAATACGAGTTCTTGTTGTCGTCTCATGTGTTGTAATGTAAGGAAAAAGATTTTTCAGCTACATTGTGACACGTAGCAGCATTTTCGGCGCCTAAAAGTATGCACCAGTTAATTTGAATTCGATGTACGAATCCTTGTGTGTGTGTGTGTGAGTTGAAAAAAAAAACTACTTAAGTCTCTGACTGGCTCTCTGACTGTCTGACTGACAGTCGTCGCATGCTCACGGCCGACGGCTTGCCAACTCAGGCGAAAAATCAAAATTTCCGCACATTGCCTATTTTTCAAAGAAGCATGTGTGTGTGTGAGTGCCTAAAGGCAAGTTTATTTTGAGCTTTTTTTGTCTGTCGTTTTAGTTAAATTGCTGCTGTTGTTGCCTTCCTGGCGGTGTCTGTTACCTCATGTCGCATGTGTATGCGTGAGATGGGCGTTCCTGTGCCAGGTCGTTTCAATCACGTGCTGCACGATGCCGCCGCCGCCATTCAATGTTGTCAAAAATTTATAACAAGCAGTCAGTCCAAAAGGGGGACGTAAACACAAAGGAGAAGAAGACAACGTCGAAGAACGCTCATACATATGAGCGAATAAAGCGTATAAATAAAATGGCATAAAAACATGTAAATAAAATTAACAAAACGAAAAATGGTAGTTTCTTTACATACATACATATGTACATTTTTGTACACCTGACACCATCCAGAATATCAGATTTGAAGGCTACAAAAGCATTTGATAACGCTCTTAACAGATATATGGGTGCTATTGTCCGCTCTGAATGTGTTGTGAAAAGTTTAAATTCTGAATTTTCATTCAGACTTTGGTTTCTGTTGACTTTTCCTTCAATCAATAAACTAGATTAGACATAAATAATAAATAAATTTTTTGATTGAAAAGGTAAGTGTTGCCAATTGCACGTCGCAGTGATTAATAAAAATCAATTCAGGCAGAGACACATTTCCCTCTGCCACTCACTTGCACGTTAGGTTTTCAATTTTCGGTTGTAAAAATGAATTTTAAAGAAATGAATTGAATTATGCCACAAATTTACAGACACACGCTGCATGCAGCCGCAGCAGCAACAACGTCGCTAACTGTCAATAATGCCATTTATTCCAATAAAAATCTTTATTGATTTATTATTTTAGTAATGCAATTTATTCGCATTGATGTACGAATGTACTATGTACAGGGCGTGGGCATTGATTTTCCAAACAGCAGCCCGGAAAATTGCGGACTCTGTCAAATGTGGTTCGCTGGTTTGTTGGCCAATTTTTTTAGTTTGGCTTTATTTCTTTTATTGTATTTGGAGGTCAGTCAATCAAATTGGTTTGGCCGTGGTTAAGGATCTGTTTTTTTTTTTGTGTATGAAATACATATGTTGCTGATGAAAAACTCGAATAATTTATATTTTTTTAACATACTCGTTTGTACATTTAATATTCAATTTGGAAATAAACTAACCATTAGCAACAGATTACAGTATTGTAAACTCAGTCCGTATGGGATATTAGGTTACATATGTACGTACGTAGGTCATCTCAGGATATCTGACATTATTCCAATTTAACATCTTAATTGCCAAAAACTAATTACTATTTGGATCAAAGGTCATGGTCAATTCAATCTAATTAGTGTAAGCACGATGGGTTTGCGTTCTGTTGGGAAATTAAGAAAATATTTATTTGGACACGTTCAACCGATCGGGGGAACTGTCACTTAACGTTTGACAAGCAAACGCGATAAAAAGAAAAGCGACGCTAAATAGTCAAGATTTTAAATGAGAAAAATTATGTAATACACATATAATTGTTATAGAGTAACAACACTTCCCTTTTCTTTTAAATATATATAAGTAATGCTGATAGTAAGTACTATATTAGTTCCTAAAAAAGGAACTCTATCGCTAAAACTTATATTAGAGACAAAATTCAGTAAAAAAAGTCGTAAAATACAGATTCGATATTACTTTGTTAATTTGCTGAACTGCAATCAATTATTATATTTATATCTCTCTATATATATGTATATGTAAATCCATATTTTAAGTTTGTTCAATTTGTTATTCACATAATATGATAAGACAATACAAATTCTGTTCTGGTAAATATATTTTAGTATTAATTAAAAAATTAAATTCGATTTTTTGTCGATTTAGTCAAAGAGAAGCTTTTCCTTCGTGATACAATTTGTGTCCGAATGTGTGAGCTTTTAAGCAAAAACAGTCCAAATAAATAAATAATTGTACTAAATAGTGCAGAAAAATAGATAAAATGTCAACTTGAACAATTGTGAAAGCCAAAGTAAGGTGTTATGTAACCTGAACCTTAACCACTGGGCCTAAAACGCAAACAAATGGAGCTTTATAATTATTAACACAGCAGCTAAGGGCCAAGCCCGGCAAACCTGTCATTTAAGGTCTGGAAACGTAAATAGTTTTCTGACATTGCGAACATGAATGAGAAATGATCTTAAAGTGAATGAATTGTGGGTAGGTAGGTAGTCCAGGTCTGGTATCCTCCAACTGGTTAAATGGTCTGTATATATGAGTGCGTGTTAATCTTTTTAATATGTTAGACAGAGTATTAGCATGAGTGTTGTCTCTGTGTCTCTCTGTGTGTATGTGTGTGTGTGGCCTCGGTGAACCTGTGACGCATGTCCCAGTTAGGGACGAAAACAAAAACCGCACAATGACAGCCACAAAAACAAATACATACATACTTAAAAACTATTCATACAAGGTCACACATGCTCGTATATAATAATACCCAATAACCTGAGCTTCGCACCCGGTGACGCACTCCGATTTTCATCAATTGACGTTGAAGTTTGCAGAAGTTCACTTATAAACAGAAGAAACGTTTGGGAAAAAATCAATTTTCTAGCTCTACAACGATTGTCAATTAGTCAGTCAGTCAGTCCGTTAGTCAAGACAAACTATATATATATATATATATTTGTCTTGACTATATATATATGTATATATATATTTATGTTCGTGATGTTGTTGCTTTTGCATGCTAATTAAAAATTAAAATATCCACTAAAACGAAAAAACGAAAGAAACCTGTGATTCATTAGGCTGGCAGGCGGTGCTGGTGAATAATAAATAAACTGTTGGCTAATTAAGTGAGGAAGTGCTCTGCCTCTATCCGTCTCTATCCCGGTATTCCTTCCTGCACTGCAACAGGATATAATACCCTTGTAATTTACATGGCACACGTGACGTGCCCCTCGTCTCCTGTGAGAATGTTTTTGTTGCTTCAATGCGGACCACTCGCCTGGAATGGCAATCGATATAAGTCCAGTAACCGGGTACTGTTATATAAATTTGCTACTTTTGGCTATGTTAGCCAGTATGACAAGGACAAAAAAATACAGAGAGAGAGAGACAGAGAGGAAGTGAGAGTGAGATAGAGAAAACATTTTTAGAGGCCAGGTTTCTTTCTGTTTGATTATTTAGTTGCTTTTCAATAGTAATAACTATTATTAAACTTTGACATAAGAACAATACTACATCTGGTACAACACTTCCACAATAGATACAGAGAATATTGCAACAGGCATTTCTGGTCACATTTCAATAGTCAAAAATGTTCGGTTTTTCTGATTAAGAATTATTATTAGTATTTTGGAGTC
>JBANCX010000106.1:0-35744 GCA_037040065.1 Dettopsomyia nigrovittata
AAATATAATTTAATTGTTAATTATTTTTAATAACTTTTTTTATCGTTATATCGAAAAATCTTGAATTGTTTTACAACACTGCATTATTTAAAAACCGTTTTTCAATACTTTGCTTTGCGTTTCGTCTAAATATATTTAATTTATTTATTTTATTTGTCAATTATTTAATAAATGTTTATTTTTCATTGTTTATTCTGCGATTCAATAGTTTAATAATTAAAAAAAAATACTTAGAATCATTTTACAACACTCTTTATTGCATTAATCAACACTTTACTCGTTGTTGAGTCTAACTAAATATAGAAATTAATTGTTAATTACATTTATTTAATAACTATCTATATTTTTATCAAATTTTTGATTGAATAATTGAAAAAACACTTTTTTTTAACCAAATAATGTTTAACAACACTCTTTTTTTGCATTTTTCAACACTTTTCACAGCTCTTTGTCTTAAAAAATATGATTTTCGGACAATAAATCAATTAAGTTTCATTTAAATATATTCAAAAATCTTTATATTTTTTATAGATTTTCATTGATTTATAAATTTTTCATTCAATTTTTTAATTGAGCGCCACTCGTAATATCCTTAATTATAAAATGTTTAATTATATATTTATTTATTCATTTATTTATTTATACTTTGTACAAACATTTTCGCTCTTTTCAATTAAATTGAATAAATATTTATTTTTGTTGAGGGCAACGCATTAATTTTCAATTGAAAATATTTTATTTGCAACATTTTGTGGCAATTTTCATGAATTTTCTTTTAATAGCTGCCACACGTTGCAATTAATTTGTAACCAATTCAATTAAATTAGTGTAAAGCACATTTTGTGGCACAGATTGAATGCCACAGACACCTCAAGCTGCAACCAAATGGAATGTAAATAAAAAAGAAAAATATTTAAAAAATGTGGAAAATGTGGAAAAATATGCAAATATTTAACCTTGATGCTAGTTAAGCAGATAACTCTGTCTGTGCAACCCCTAACTAGACACATGCCACACACGTGAGTGAATATGTTGCAAGTTGAATGGCCTTTTTTTTCAATATTGATTTTGCTGCATGCAATGATACCCGGCATTGTTAGAGTAGAATATAAAATTCTGTTTTTTTTTCTTTTCTTTTCTTGTTTTTTGTTTAAATTCAATTTTTAGTGCATTGCACTTTTTTTCTTTTATTTTTTTTGCGTTGCGCCGGAAGTGCAACCTAGCTGCAACGGTTGGTGGCATGTAGCAAGAGTAGGGAGGGAGAGAGAGCCTAAGCTATAGCAGACAGCTCAACAAACAGTAGCCGTCATCACTGCCTCTCGTTGGGCACATTGCCAGCAACAAAAAAAAAAAAAACTTTTTTTTTTGTTTGTGCCTTTTTGCTTTTGTTTCTTTTTGCATTCTTTTGTTGCCAATTTCTGTTTTTTTTTTGTTGCATAGCTTTGTTCAATTGGAAACCTTTCAACTTTTTGCATGTTGAACGCAATACGCTCCAAATTACTTAATCGTCAATGTAATAATCAACAATTGGCTAAAAAGAAAATGAAAAACAAAAACAAAAACAATTTTTTCGAGCTCTTCTCGAGTAAATTATTTTGCCAACTCACGCAAAATACTCTATTGGATAAAAAAGATATGAAAAGCAGGGTATGTCTGAACTAAAATATGAAAGTTTAAATGAAAAACTTGTTTTTTTTTTATCATTTTTGATATAATTTAGTACAAAAATTGAATGAAATTTCATTGAAAATCGAACTTTTTTAAACCTTTAAACATTAAATCAATATTTTTTGTACATTTTATGACATTTGTTTGACCAGTTAGCTGGCTCTAGGTCCAAAATTTAATTAACTTTCATTGAAAATCGAACTTTTTTAAACCTTTAAAAATTAAATCAATATTTTTTATACATTTTATGACATTTGTTTGACCATTTAGCTGGCTCTAGGTCCAAAATCTAACTGACCTTTATAAAAAATAATCATTTTATACCTTAAGAAACTATTTCTTTGCAATTTTAAGCGTTTTAGCTGGCTCTAGGTCCAATCGAAACATAAATAAACAATTTGCAGGGTATGCCATAGTTTATCATTCTCTGTCATGGCTCTACTGATCCGTAAAATTTAATTAAAGTTAAATTATAATAAGCTCAACACCTCTGCAGGCGTTCGATACACTTCTTGGTATCCAATTATAGCTCATTAAATGGGCGTGTCAGTTTAAAAGAAAGAACAAAATGAAAATTAAAATTTTTGCAGGCAACACTTTTGTATCTTTGTATCTCAATAATTGTTGGACTGTAGTACTGCGAAGAGAGAGAGAAAAATATTTACAAAATGTAATTAGTGCAAAAGTAAAATAGAATTGAGCAAAGAACTCCAGACAAATTGCCTTTTTGGGGCGTCAAACTAATGAGTTTATAATGATTTAATATCATGAAAAAAATGATATTTCACTTGAAATTATTGAAGTTTCCTTGAAGAAAATAGTTTTAATCTAAAATACATAATTTTATATATTTTATACGAACAGAAAAATTGAAATTTTTCATTATTTCGCTTGAGAAAAAACACATTTTTCAAGAAAAGAACTAAAAAAGAAATCATTTCAAAGGATTCCTTTGCTAAATGGGAACCTTTTTGTTGATTTAAATTGGGAATCTCAGGGAACTGCATTAAAAACTGAAATTTATTTTTTATAGCAAATATTTTTTTTTATCTCTCCCATAAAATAGCCAAGTTAAGAGCAGAAAAAAAGGCTAAAAGTTTGTATGCAAACAGCTTGAATTTTCATAAAATTAAATGCTCAAATATCCAATTAGCTGAGGGGCTGACCTGGCAGCGCCTTAAACAGTAGGCGTGTTAGCCAGCAGGCTGTTGTTGACCAAGATGTGTTAACACATCATTTGTAGCTACCACAAAAATGTACACAGAGACAGGTAGACAGAGAGAGTGTGATGGCCTAAAGATATCAAGTTACTCGCGTGCGTGCTGACCAAGTTATTGAATGTGGCTATAAATGTGTGTATGTGTGTGTGTGTCTGTGTGTGTTTAAGCCTGCCTGCGCCTTGGCTACTGTGTTTACCCTTTTGACGCGTATACCCTGAAATTTGTATGTGGCAAACGGGTATGCAGAGAAAACATGTAAATTGTTGAGGTTGGAGCGCACAATAAGTTGATTTATTGATAGAATTTGTCTAAAAGCAAAGCAATTAGGGCTATATACAGGGTATCTTGTAGGCTAGCATACTTTCTTATGCTTTTTTTAATGTATTTTAACGTGTATACCCTGGAAATTGTAGGTATGGTATACGCCAAAGCAGAGAAAACATGTAAATTGTTGAGGATAATGGAGCGAAGAACTTCTTGATTTTGCGATACGATTTGTATCAAATCAAAGCACTTGAGAGCTATATACAGGGTATCTCTTAGTCGAGCATACTCTCTTATATTTTTTCTTGTTTTTCTTTGTTTTCTTTGCGCCTTTGCGCATAATATGCAAATATTTGCGCCTTGCAGTGTCCATCGTTGTCCGTCGCTGTCTGACGCTGTCTGACGCTGTCCAGCGCTGTCCGACGCCGACCATCGCTGTCCGACGCTGTCCTGCCGTGTTGGCCAAGATGAGAGCAAAAAATTGTGCGTAATGACTTTATTTATGGCCACAATTGTTGGCCCAGACAATAGGCCCGCTCAGGCCGCAAGTCAATATTTGCATGTTCAGAATATCAGAGTTATTTTTTAAGGTTAAAATCTTCTGGTCATTTGTGCAAGTGTCTTCAACACCCATTTCAGATCATAAATAAAAGTTGCATTAATGAGTTTTCACGAGAAATAATCGAGAAAAGCCGAACTCGATTAATCAATGTCATGGTTAGTAGGCGGGTTCAGAGAAAAAAGTGGTTTGATATCAACCAAAAAAAAAATGCCGAAATAATATTTCCCTTTTTTTTTGATGAAGCACCGGATATGTATGTATTAGGCAACCCTCGATTTGCGTTAACCAGACAAACAGACAGGGAAAGAGAAAGACACAGAGAGAGAGAGAGGAAGACACACACATACCCTCTTAATAGGCGCCGCATCAAAACAATCCTCTCAGCAGCAAAACCTCTTGCTGTTGTCTACCTGTGTGTGTGTGTGAGTGTGTTAGGGATTTGTTTTGTGGGATTTATTCTTTAGGGATTTTTTTTTCCGAATATAATCTTTTATTGTTTTGTCGGGTTTGTCTGAGTGGCACGCGCTTTGACAGGAGCGAGTTAGCTCCTCCGATGCGCGTCGTCGCCTCTTGATAAAGTGCTACTTGAATATGTTATATGAATACTATGAAAAGAAGAAGAAGAACAATCTGTTTTCATCTATTGTATATTAAAGTCCCTAAATTTTTTTTTTAATTTACATAATTTTCTATTATTTTTATAGGGGTTAACCCGCAGTTTCTATTAAAAAATTTGAATTTTTTTTTTATGTAAATTTAATAAACATGTCGAGCTCGTACAGTTAGCTGCTTTATAAGGGTTGTATTCTATAGAAAACTATCCAAACAAGCAATTATACAAAACAAAAACTCTCTTTCACCCACGCAAAACTCTTTTTATTTGATTTTGAAATATCTCTCTCTCTCTTAAGCTACTTGTCTTTTTTTAGTGTCTTTTTCTCTTTTGTTTAACATTTATTTAATTCTCACCTCGTGCGAGGTTCGACATCTTAATTGCAATTAGCTATAGAAAAAATATCTATTTTTTGTTTTTTAGGTTATTTATTAGAGACCCAAATCTCTAAATTGATTGAAGTTTTAACAAATCTCTTCTTTGTTTCTCTCCTATCTGTTTATCTATGCAATCTACTAATCAGTTTTCCACTAGTTAGTTAGCTACTACGACGGGTATTACAAATTAAACAAGTATTAACATTTACATAACTGGCTATGCTTAACACTAAATACCAAAATCTATTGATTTGGCTTAACAAGATGGCTTTTAAGTGGAAAAGTTGTTTATAATGAGTTGATACACACAGAGAGAGAGACAGGAAGAGAGTGAGAGTGAGTTGGTTAAGGAGTTAACAAGTTTCGAGAAAATTAAAGACAATTTAGAGACAATTTTAGGCGTAAATACTAAAAAAAATACTGAAAAAATTCTGAAAAAATACTGCAAAAAATATTACAAGAAAACACTAAAAAAATATACCAAAAAATACTAAAAAAATACTGAAAATATACTAAAAAAATGCTTACAAAATGTATTTTATTTACATTAATCAATTAGTTAGTTAGTAAGACAGTTAAATAGTTGAGAAGTTAAACGTTTCAAAAAAATACTGAAAATATACTAAAAGAATATACTGAAAAAATACCAAATAATACGAAACTTCCATAAAATTAAATGAGCTAATTGGTTAACCGGTCAAATAGTTAAGCGTATCAAATAAAATACTGCAGAAAAATACTAAAAGAAAATACTGAAAGAAGACTAAAAGAAAAATATATGAACTAGTCTGGTAAGGCAGTCAACGAGTCGAAAACTTAAGCGTTTCATGCAAAAACTATAAAAATACTTAAAAATTTATATCAACTTGTCGTTGGAGCAGTAGAAAGTGTATAAATAAAATACTAAAAAAATACTAAAAAATATATATCAACTTGTTCGCCTATTTCAGTATTTTTTTATACACTTTCGACTGCGACAAGCTACAAAAAAATACTAAAAAAATACCATAAAACAATTAATCAATCAATTTTTAGCAGAAATTCGTCAGCAGGCATTGAAAACATTGAAAAATTCGTGATAATTTTCAATATTTAGCTACCTAATCAGGTGGAATGTCCATCAGACTCGTAAACTAGAAAAATACAAATCGTTTTCAATAAAGTTTCTGGTTTAAATATTGTTTATAAATCACAAACAATTTGTTTAATAGAGTTTTTTTCAGAGTATTATTATTATCATATCAATTTCATATTAAATTATTTCATTGTTTTAGCCATTAATTTGTTAGGCAGCTGCTGCCGCTGCTTTAGCAACTGACTACCATAAAAATAATGAACTAAAACTTCATTAAATATTCGCTTAAAGCTGACGATTAATCAAAACGAAGCTGTTTTCTTGCCACTTTGTGGCAGATAAAAGAGCAAAGCGCACAACACTTAATTAAAACAAAACAAAAAACAAAAATCAATTCAAAAGATACAAAAAATGTAGCGCTACATTTTCAAGCATAAATGAATAAATTATATGAAATATATTCATCTCATACTAGAAAAAAAAAGACAGAAAAACTATAAAAGTTTGAAATTTTTATTTGATTTTGATTTTTTCTTACCCTGTATCCATTTGGATAATAGAAAATGGGGTATTATAGTCTTGTGACAATGTTCTAAGAGACCATAAGAGCCAGAGAAAGCAAATTTGGTATCCAGGTGCTCCTCAAATCGAAAAAAACGTTTTACAGACCCAATTTTTCACCAATTGTCTTGAAACTTGGAATGTATATCAATGAGCTTATACCTGATCGTTCTGCATTTTAAATGCCACGCCTGCAACGCCCAATATAAAAAAAGTCAAATAACAGGTGTAATTTTACATCTATGACCTTGACACTTGTCATAGCTAATTCTTATCATATTAATGATCTACTCAACAAATTTTATGTTAATCGTCTCAAAATTGCAAGTTTTATAAAGGAAACAAGTTTGCCATTGGTTGTTGCAGGCCGCTAGCAGTGACGTCGGGCAACGCTAGCAGCAGAGCAATGACTGTGTACTGCAGCCGCTTGACTAGTTGTTGCTATACAAGTATTTTGATCACTTAAATCAGGGTATCTCGTAGTCGCCCGCACTCATATAGAGCTTTCTCACTTGTTTTCCATTTATTTATTTATTTTGTTTTGGGGATTAAAATGTATTTATGCAACTATTCAAATGATTGATTCAACTATTTCCAAAAAAAAGCTCAAAACCGACTACAAAACACACTAAAAAAGCTGAAAATAAAACTTTAAATTTTGAGCAAAAATTGAGAACTTCATAAATTCAAATTTGATTTTGGCATTTCAATCGGTTGCAGCTGAAAAAACAAAGTTTTTTAGCTCTACAACGAAAAAAAACAAAAAGTTTAAAACTTTGAACAGAGCTTTGGGGGCTGCTGTGGCAGCCACGCCCCCATACAGCCACACTTGAAGCAATTTAAAATCGATTAAAAATTATAAAAAATAAAACGACGCCTGAGACCACCTGCTGAGGTTGTTTTTTTGGATATTTTTTGGATGAAACGCGGCTATTTGTGCATTGTTTGGAGCTGCGCAGGGGTCGGCAGAGGCGCGGCTGGTCATTTATTAAATTTTCAGTATTTTTTGTTCATTGTTGACTGCCGCCTCAAGGCGTTGGCTTCAGTGCATTGTTTATTAGAATATTTTTCGAATGTAAACAACATTTTTTTTGACAACTTTGCAGTAGCTTTAGGGCCTACCCAAAGAAAGAAAATACAATTTTGGGTCATATTTCTATTAAAAATATTTCGAGAATATCAATTTATTGGAATTATATGAAAGATGGAATATTCAAAAGATAGAATTCGATAAATTTTGTGTTTTTTAAACCATTTTCGTTATAAATTTTCTGTTTTTCGGTTGATTTTTTGTAGTTAAAAGATATAATTGGTTCCATTTTCTTGTTTATTTTGCTCTAAATATTGTTCATGTTCCATAAATGATTAAATATTTGTTCCTTTTTTATAATAACTTTAATGTTAACAAAACAAACTAAAGCTAATGAAGTTTTAATTGTCATATTTTTATTATTATTATTCTAATTATTGTCGATATCTCTAATTTTTTATTGATTTTTATTGTTTATTGTTGCCCAAATGTCATGCAATTAAAATTTATATATTTTCATTAAACCTCTTCACCCGCACACAAAAGACCAATCAAAAAAAATATATATTTTGGTTATAGCCAAATAAAAAACAGAAATTTTCCATTTGAATATTTAATTTATTTGGCTGGGAACGTGCTCAATAAACCAATTTTCTATTGCACTTCATTGTCTAAAAATATTTTCTGCTTTTTTGGTTATTATTTGTGGCTAAAATATGAGCTTTGTCATAAAATTGAAAATTTTATGGATAATTTTTGTGGTTGGATTGGTTTTGTGTCGTTTGAATTATGAATTTGGATTTAATTAGATTTATTTATCTGAAAAATAGGTAAAAAAATGTTTAAAATGTGTTTCGAGAATTGATTTATAGGAAATTTGAATGAAAAATTGGTTAAAGAAAGAGATTTCATCAATTAAAAGTTGAAATTGGGACGAAAAATCGTACAAAGGTTACATGGTTCCTAGCTAAGAAAGCACCACAAGGGATCCCATGGACCGAGAGTCTACAGAAAAAAGCGCAGCGCTTCGCGATATAGAAAAGAGTTTAAATTAGCCAACAAAGGTTTGTTTCGGGTAGATCACATAACTACATAAGCGCCACCTGCTGTCCAATCGACCGAGAGGCAATGAAAGGAAGTGCGGAATGACGTGATATAGGAAAGAATTCAAATTAACAAGCAGAGACTTGTTTCGGGTAGATCACACAATACTACATAAGCGCCACCTGGCGTCTAATCAACCGAGGTGCAACGAAATAAAGTGCGGAGTGACGCGATATAGGAAAGAACTTACGTTAGCAGGCAGAGACTTGTTCGGGTAGGTCACAAGACAACATAAGCGCCACCTGCTGGCCAATCGACCGAAAGTCGAACAGCGCGACGCGAAATAGGAAAGATATTGAAATTTATTGAAATAAAAGTTATATTTTGAAAGAACTTCTATTTAGCAGACACATCCAAGTATTGGAAAAACTGGCAACGATTTTCTTGCCAGCCCTAACTAACATATTCAACTAATTATCATTTCCTCTTCCCTCTCCTTCACTGGATATTCGTAACAAGTTGTAATAATTTTGAATAGACAATTTGTCAATGTTTCAGTCGATAATTAACATGGGCTTGTTATAGGATCGTTAGATTAATGACAAAAGCATGTGCATTCGGGTCATTTTCATACGTTTCGATGAACCTGAAATCTATACTTTGTCCGTGTCGCTCTCTCTCTGTCACACACTCTCTTTTTCATTAATAATTACGCGTAAAAAGCAAATAAAACAATTGTCAACACATTTCCAAGTCATAAAATGTTTGGGAAACTTGAAACGGCCAATATTAAAAAAAAACAAAAATTTTGTTTGTTGTTCTTTGTGCGACGGCGCCTGCGCAGCTGTTGTAAATTTTTAGCCGACACCTACCCTCCGCTCTCGACCTTTTTAGGGCTTAGCTGACGGGGTGCGTGCCGGTGAACCGTCCCACCGTCCCACCGTCCAGCCGTTCGTCAGTCCGTACGTCTGAGCTATGTACAGTGGGTAATTAAAATAATGTTCATACTTTTCAAGGGCGACCATGTGTGGCACACATTTCGTTTGTGCAACAGAATTTTTGGGGTGGAAAACCAACAACAACAGCAACAGCAACAAAGAGACGGCACGGACAATTGACTAGAAGAAGAAGAAGAAGCAGAAGCAGAGAGTGGCAAGCACTGCGTGAGTAACTTATGTAGAGCATGTCAACAACAGCATCAATCCAAAAAAAGGGGCAAAACCTAACCTAAAAACCAAAAATTTAACAAATTTTTGTATCAAACCTTGACTGGGACTCTGTCGTTGACATGCAACCTCTCTCTCGCTCGTCATAATTTTCCATACTAATTTAATTATAAAAGTTTTCCTTTTTGTGCAACATTTTCTTGTTTCAACATGTTGCGCTTTGTGCACTTTTAACTCAAATTAATTAGAACAAATTTATTTTCTATTGAAAATTTATTCAATTGTTGTTTGTTGTTGAGGAAAATTCTGTTTTTCTTTTGTTGTTTTTCCCTGCCGCGTCAAGTCTTTTGACCTATAAAATAATTTCATTAAATAATTATGAAAAAAAAAAGTTTTTTATATTAATTTAACATAAAGAATAATTGATGAAAAGCAATAGAAAAGTTCAATTGGAATTTTAAATTTCATTTTATGAATTTTTCCAAGGAACAAAATCATTAATTTTTAAACAGAAAGTTGAATTAAACAATTTTCTTTGGAAATATTTAATTTTTTTGTAATTGGTAAGAGCTAGAAAGCTTGTGTTGTTGCACAAAAGTAGGTCGAAAAATTGATGAAATTATAGATTAAGAAAATTCTAAATAAATATTTGAAAAAATCGGAAAATTCTCATTCAAAGAAAGCCGTAAAAATATTGCATAAATTAAAATATAAAAAATTGAAACAAATTTTAATTTTCTTTTCAACCTTTTTCTCGTTACAGTACAACCAACTTAAAGGCCAACAAATGTATTGAAAATAGTTGTCCGGATTGACAGTAAATTATTCCGCCGGAGTGGTAACCAAAGAAAAACTAATTTTATGTTTTATGTCTAAAGTGAAAAGCGTAACAACAACAATTATAAAGAAAAATCATAAAGTTTTCACTTAAATAATTAACTTGAAAGCACAACAACAACAACAGCAACAAGCAACAACAACGTTCAACGCGTGCCACCAGTCAAAATGGCGGCACGACGTTGCCCGTTGGCACTCCGTGCGCAAGGAGACCAACAACGACGACAAAGGCAACGTATTGCCAGCGCCCAAAATGTATTTCGTATGCGCATAACAGGAATGTTGTTGCCATTGTTGCTCATGTTGCACATAAGCAATAGACTTGCAACAGCAACAACACTAACAACGCTAACAACAACAACAAGAAATCCGGAACATCAGAGCAACTACGCCGGACTGAGTGCCGAGAATGCAGCTCGTATGTTAGCCGGCAGTCCCGGAGAATTTGAAAATAATGCCGCTGCCGGTGCACATAGCGAAATGTCGCTTGTGTTGCCACATGACACATATCCGGGCTTTAGTATTAAAAAATTTAAGACACATCCCTTGGGGCAACAGCATTTGAATGGCAGCCATACAACTCATGCAGCCGGTGCAGCTGCCTATCATATGTTGGACAATGATTATTCAAAATATTTTACCGTACTGGACGATGGTGTTGTTATGACTACGGCGGATATATCGCCGCTAGTAAATCGTCCTGTGCAGCTTGTTGTTGTCGAGCAGACTCCGAATGCTACGAATACTCATAACTTGCAGCTTTTTGTCATGCATCGCAATGATATGCTGCGCTTCTCTGGCTCTCTGTTGGATGCCAGTGGCGAGGTGCGTGAGAATCATCCGGCTGGCACACGTGTACGTGGTGTGCCCTTAATGCAGGCATTCAGTGGCTCGATACTCGATGAGGAGCTGGCGGAACCGAAGAAAGTACGTTATACCATCATTGATGGTAATGTCGATGATGCATTTGCACTGCAGGAACGCCGTGCAAATCAAAATGTTCAAGTGAATGCCAAGAGTCTGGTCATTGAGGGGGATGATGAGTCCGGTGTCTGGTTGGTTACAAATCGTCCGCTGGACAGGGAACAGCGTGCACACTATGACTTGTCTGTGGAGGCCTCGGATGTTGATGGTTTGGATAAAACCGTCTCGAAAATACAAATCTCTGTGCTCGATGAGAATGATAATCGTCCGGTGTTTAAGTCACAAGATTATAAATTTGCTTTGGCCGGACAAAAGTCCGTCAATATGGAGAGCAATAATAGCATTACCTGGCAACGCTTTGCGATTATGGGAAAAGTTGAGGCAACCGATGCCGATGGCGATAAAATTGCCTATCGCCTCAAGACACCCAATAATGTGGTCATTATGGTGCCACAAACTGGTGAAGTAATGCTCGCCGGTGAACCAACATCCAATGAAATGCTGCTCGAGGTCATTGCACATGATTTACGTTATCCCAGCTTGATGACAGCTCAACCCGCTAAGGTTTTGTTAGAGTTTTTGGCACCGGAACCGGTTTCTTTTATAATGCAGCACCTGGAACACGATGAAATCAATGAACATTCGCATCATCGTGAGAAACGTCGCGTGACACGAGCTGTTCGACCTACAAAACGTATTGAATTCACTGAAGCCGATGGCGACACGGAAGGTAAATCGGTCTTCCAATTGGAAAAGGAAACGGATAAGGAAACATTCAAAATTCGGGATGATAATCCATGGGTGACGGTTGAAACAAATGGCGCTGTCCGTGTCAAAAAGAAGTGGGACTATGAGGAGCTCGGACCCGATAAAACTATCGATTTTTGGGTCATTATCACTAATATGGGACACAATGGTGAGTACTGAATACAAGAACTGGGGAGATTTCTATAAAAAAATGAAATTCAAAGTCTTAAAAATCGTTTAAAAATTATTTGAATTCAGAAAAATGAAAAACTTGAAGAAAATAGAACATTTTCCTTCAACTTTCTATACAATTTTCATGAAATTTCCACATGAAATTTCCACAGAATCAATATTGAAAGTTTGTCAACAGCAAGAGAAAGAAAATTTGTGTGTTTTTCCACATGAAAACTTACAAAAAAAATTGCTCGACAATTAAAATAGAAAGAAAAATTGTTGCCATGGCTATCATCTTGCTTAAAAAAAATGTTCTTTCTTTTGGCTCTTTGCCGAGCTATTATGTAAAATTGTTATTCAAATATTTGGTAGTCATGACAAGTAATTACGCTTGAAGTGAGCTGACCAAGAATATGGGGAAAACTCTGCTTTGACAGAGCTACAACAAACGTAGTGAACAAATATTGAAGGAAAAGCGAAGAGAAAGCGCAACGAGGAGCAGTAGACAGGATATGTGAAATGAACTGAAAATGGACAATGCAATGTTGTCAATGTCAGAAAAAACAAGAGAAAAAAACAATTTTCAGCTAACTGACAGATGGATAGACCGAAAACTCATGAATTGTTGAGAAAAATATGCCAAAGTCAAGCTACAGTTGTGCAACATTTTGTTGCAAATACCCTGTAAATATAGCGAAAAATACAAATTAAATTTATTTCTTATTAAATAAAGTTGATTAAAGAGAGATTTCAATGAAGAAAAACCTTGTTTAACTTATCGCAGGGTATTAGCTAGTCGAATCCAAACTGTTGCAGCCAATTTTATTCGCATTTTAGTTGCTCGCGCGCGTCATTGGGACCCAAAAGCTAAACTAAACTGTCAAACATTGGAGGTTAGGATTGATCACAATGGATTAAATTGTGGAAGTTGTTGTTCAGCTGTCAGTCAATTAACGAATTTCCATAAATGCATTCAAAGTGATTTACCAACACTGGAAAATACACACAAAACCACACGAGAAATCCAAGTGCAGGATGCAAATGGACAAACCCAACCAATAATATCATATAACTTAAGATTAAAGAGGACTCTCAAGAGCTCGAATAGATAAAATTTCGTATTCGTTGCATAGAAAACTGATTGTTACGCTTGCTCGGCATTAATTTATGTGTATGCCAAGTCAACCAAGGAGCAGGTCCTTAAAAAAATACCGAGAAAAAATAGACAAAAAAAAATTATGGTTTTGTTAGAGACAGTTAGAGCACTTGTGTTGCGCACAGGACATAAATGCCAGATAAACATAATTCATTTAACACAGACCTCAGAGAGAGGAGAGTATAGATGCAAACATAACCAAACACTTAACAATGCGTTGCACTTGGCATTTTGGCGTTGTAATAGTTACTGAAGGACTTAGAACGTAAGTACGACAAAGAAAAGAGAAAAAACAACAAAAAATTTACGATAATATTTTTCATTCATTTAAAATGCGAAGACCAATACACACAGAGAGAGTGGAGAGAGAGAGCACACGCTCGTGTGTTATTCCAATTGCAGCTTGGAACGAGCGCAATGGAACAAAATGAGAATGAAACATTGCAAGCACAAACACAACTGTGCTGAGCTGAGCCGGCGCATTATTCAAAAGAGAGAGCGCAAGAGACTTCGCTCTCTCTTTGTGTGTGCGTGAGAGCAGGGGTTGGGTTAGCTGTCAATAGGCAAAAAAACAAAAAAAAATGTTTGCAACAATTAGAAAGAAGAAGAAAACACACGCACACACACACACACAACTAATTTATTTTTTTTGCTTTTTGTTTTACAAATGAAATGAATTTCGTTAAGCAAACAAATGCATGATTTACTCTGAAACATAAGGGAAAAGAGGAAATGAAAAAAAAAAAAACTGAAAATTTGTATTGTTAGTTAGGTTAGGGTGAATAGTAGTACTGAGGGCGTGCAATGATGTTGAGCTGCGAGTACTCACGCCGTGCGTTGCGTGTTTGTTTTAGAAATGTCTCCAGTGCATTGTTGTTGATATGCAAAAACAACAAAATGAAGAAGGAAAATGAAAATAGAAAACTTGGCTAGTGAGAGCCCTATTGTGCAACCCTTTTTTATGCTAGTCTTTGGGCTAGTCTTTGTTATGTTTTTAGCTTTTGGCATTCCATCACTAATGCAAGAACATTGAGGAAAATGGACAAAAAACAACAATAAAAAAGCGAAAATAATTGAAAGGGAACCATTTTTTTGTATTTTCTTTTGCTGCATATTTTGTTATTGTTGTGTGTGTGTGTAGAAAGGGAAATGGCTTCAAATTTATGCACTAGCCAAAAAAAAATTGGTATTATTTAGTACTATATGACGCTACGAAGAGGAAGTAGAGCACAACAGAGTTGCAATTGAGAGGCGACTGTCAATGGAAAGTTATGCTGCTGTTGTCAGTGTTGTCAAGTTTTCTGAAAAAATAAACTGATTTTTGAGGGAAAACAATGAAAAAACTTATAAATAATGCATCATATAGGACATCAATGACTTTTACATATTTTATTTAATTTCTATGCAACATTTACAAGATTTTTTAGTTACTTTACAACACTGTAAGGAGTGTTTAATGCACTTTGATGTCTTGCAGCTAGTTTTCAATACCAAAAGTTACTTAAGAACACTAGAAAGAGTGTTTGTCTATTTGTGAGTGAGTTTTCAACACTCTAAAGTTACTTTACAACATCATGCAGAGACTTTTCAACACTCTAAAGTTACTCCACAACACAGAAAAAAATAAATTTTCTATTTGTCTGTTACCTTTCAACACTCCAAAGTTACTTAACAACACTAAAGAGAGCATTTAATCATTTTTTTGTGACTTTTCAATACTCTAAAGTCACTTAGAATCACCGAAAAGAGCATTTACTTCTCTATGTTGTCTTTGCAGCTACTTTCCAACACTCTAAAAGAACATTTTCTTATTTGTCTCTTACTTTTCAATACTTGAAAATTACTTCACAACACTGAAAAGAGCATCCACTTATTTGTCTCTTACTTTTCAACACTCTAAAGTTACTTTCCAACACTCCAAAGCTACTTTACAACACTAAAAAAAGGAGTATTTACTTTGTTGTGTACGTTGTTGCATGCTGCAGCCACTTTCCAACACTCAAAGATTTGAGAAAGCGTAAAAAACAAAATAAAAAGTTACAAAATTTCGGAAAACTTTTTTAAAGGACATTCCGACTATCCTACCAACATATATGTACATACATACAGACACATAGGGCTTGTACCTTTTAGACCAGATTATTGGCAACTTTTTTTGGGTGAGAAGAAAGTTTTTCTACAAACCCGAGAAAAAACCGCAACAGAACGCCAAAATGTCGAGCGCTAATATAGAAGCTGTATCTGTTTGAGAAAAGTTCTCGTAAAAAGTTGAGAGCAGAGCTAAAAGCGCTTTAAGGCTAAAAGGGGGTAACTAACAGATGGGGAGGGATGGGAGTGGGCTAAGATAACGGCAACATAAACTGCAGCTGGTGACCGTTAAAAACAGCAAGAGCAACATGCCACATACCACATGCAACAGCAACAGCAATAGCAACAACATGTCTGACAGCATGACTAATTTTTTGTTGCATAACTTCAGGCGCAGTTGAAGAATAGCACTAATGGAAGTACAAGAAGAAGCAGCAACAACAACACTGACATAACCTCATAAATTATAAATATGCAAAATTTTTGCAGTTTTGCAAAATTCATGAGTAATCGAGTTGGCTTAAAACATTTTACACACATTTTGGCCCCAATTTTTTGCAAAAAACTTGTTAATAAAAGACACAAAACTATTTATCGCAGATACTTGTCAGTGTTGATTAACGTTAATTGTTCTCTTGGTAATACTATTATAGCCAAAGACACACTTAATTAAGCATTAATTTGTTGTTTTATATGCAAATCGAAAGGTCTTTGGAATAGTTTTGAACGATTGCTGGGGCTGGTGGACGATAAAAATGAGAAAATTCAAGTTTTTTACACTGTTTTGCAACACTGACTTAAAGAACTTTTGTTGAAAATATAAAAATTGAATTCCTATTTTATTGCTAATAAAGATTAAACACATTTTTAAACTAAATTTGTTCATTTTCCAACACTGTTTTCCTTTAAATTTCTTTCAAGTTTTGTTCTTTATTTATTTTTCTATATTTCTTTGCTTCTTTTTAGTGTTTTCTTTACATGTTTTGTCTGATATTTTACGCTTCATATTCTCTTAAATTTTCCCAAATAAATTTTTTTATATTTTTCTCTTTTTTACTCAACGCGAGTGAAAGTATCAATAAAAATAATAATAATAATAAAAAATTATTGAATAAATGATTCTTCTTTTTCATGGCATAAATTTCATTTAAATGTTTTCCTTTCCTCAAATTGCTGCCTCTCTCTGGTTTGCTCGATTTTTAACCCTTTGCAGTGCGACCTCGACCAACTGATGTTGATGCTCTACGTAGCTCCCAAAAGTGTTTTGGCCTAAATTTTGTAGTTTTTTTTTTCATCTTTTGGTTCAAGAGCCAGCACGACAAGTGTTGATGAAGCGTTGAGCAAAAAATGAAAATGAGGAAAAGCGTAGAAAAGCGTGGAAATGCGTTAAATGTGAACATTTTAGGGGTTTTATTTATGCCGCCCCCACAATGTGACAGTCGAGTCTACTACTATTTTCTACTACTATTTCAAGTGTCGAAAGAAAAACAAAAGAAAAGCGACAAACAACAAGTGTGTGTGTGTGTGAGGTTAAGGGACTTAGTTTACGTTTAGACCACGCTTACAAGTGTCTCTCTGTCACATTGCTGAATATTGCGTATACGTACTGTACTCGTCTCTATGTATTTGAACCTAAATTAAAAATGCAAATCGCTTTCACTGGCCACAATAATGAAAGTTTTTCTGGACAGTCAATTTATAATTGTTGTTGTTGGCCAACATTTAATTGAATATTGCATACAAATGTGCAATTTGTCAAACAATTTTCTAATGACAAGCGACTCTTGAGACTTTTGGAGCATTACATTGGAGAAAATGAAAGACTTTTCTTTCGTTTTAATGCATAAATAATTGAAATTCTTTGTTGCTTTACTTTATTTAAAATTCCTAATTTCACAAATATTATTTATTAAACAGAAAAAACAAACAAAATGAAAATTGTTTTCACATAAAAAATTAGAAAATTTATTTATTTATTTATGTTTAATAGACAAACATGCGAATGATTTCATGTTTTGTTTCGATCTTAAATTTATTCATTTATTTGTAAATAAATTAAAATTTATTTTCTATTTTGTTGTACACATCTTGAGTTCGCTTTTAGCTTTGCTGTGTGCCATTTTATGCGCACGAATAATTCGCGTGCGCTGAAATGTATGCTATAGAAAATGTTATTCTCATTTCATAACTTGTCTGTATGTATGTACTCTATATATGTGTTTGTCTATATATTCAATTGAATTTTTATTTGTTTCACACTTGTAAAATGTTGTTAACACAATCGGATACAAATCACTCGGAAAACTCATTGAATTTTTAGCGGAAATGCTATCAAATAATGCAAATAATTGTTGTTTCAACAATTTATCGAGCGATTTTTCACTATTTTCCGGCATTAAAGTGTCTAACCGGAAAATATTCAATAAAATTATTTGAATTTTCTGCTGACTTTCAAGATTGTTTTTAGAAAAATTTATTAAATTGATTTGACTTGAAAATATTATGAATTTTAATAAGCTGCTGCTGCGCTCAACGAACTTATTTTCTCTTTTTCTGGCAACAGCAGTTTGAACAACAACTTTTGTGGCCAACAACATTATTGACAGCCAAAAGGAAAGTCCAAAGCACAGCAAAATGATACAAAAACACAAAAAGAAACGAAAATTTTTATGCTCTACTGATGTTTGTCTAAAGTCAAAAACCGAAATTTATTCAATTTTTTATACCCTGTAATTGTGAATAGCATTTTAAAGTTGTCCAAACCGACAGAGTGAAGTAAATTCTATCGATTTTTCTAATAAATGATCTGCTATCGATAGATTGATGAATAGAAAATGTATCGATAGTTAAGAATCAATGTATCGATATGCACTTAATATACAATAAATAATATATCGATAATCGAGAGTACACAGCACTTAAAGCAAAACTAATTGTTATCGAATGTAAATCGATAAACACGCAATCAACTGTTATCGATAGATTGATGAATCGAAAATGTATCGATAGTATGCCATAAAACTGCATCGATAGTCGATAAAACTAATCGATAAATTGTTATCGATTGTTATCGATAGTGCTTAATGTTCGTTATATCGATAATTCTTCATCAATAAAGGGTATGGCCCAAAACTAATCCATTTTTATGCTGCTGCTGCTGCTGCTGCTTCTTCTTCTTCTTCTTGTTGGCCAAGGGTTGCTTCACATTACTGCTGCTGCCTTTTATTGTTGTTATTGTTTTTTAGTTGCTTCCTTTTTAGCTTTTTTTATTAATGTTTTGCTTTGTCATTTGTCTATTTATTGTTCACAAAGACATTCGCCTTTTACTACTACAGCTGCTGCTGCTGCTGCTTCTTCTTCTTCCTCATCTAATGCCATTTGTCGTTAAGTTTGGCACTTTTTTTTTTCCTGTTTTGACTGAACACCGCCATTATTTATAGTTGGACGCCATTAAACGAACAGTAGCCATTGCAGAGCGCATTGCGACGGCAGCTGCTTAAGCATTTGCCGGCTGTCATGGCGACCAAAGTGTCTGTCTCCTCAACTCACATCCCGATAACCCAATGAGACGCCATTTTGTGCACACCGTCTGTCTATGTCTGTCTGTCTCTGTGTGTGTGTGTGTCCTTTAGGCCTTTCTGAGTTTTGTCTAACATTTGTAGCCATTTTGCTTGACGTTGTCCGTTTCGATTATTTTGCGGCTGCTGCAACTTTGTTTGTTTGCTTTTTTGCGGCTGTCGTTGACAATTTTTGTCTTTTGGGGAGGGCAACCAACAACCTGCAACATTTTCCAATTTTCATTCTAACCCAACTTTGTCAAACTTTTTGTCGAGCAAAATAAATGATTTATCTCTCTGTTAGCGTACTTTATATGTTATCGATTATTCAATTGATCGATAGGCAGTTTTATGTAGCTAATTAGTTGTCGATTTTCAAGCTAAATTCTGGCTTATTTTTAGTTAATTATTTTTTGTTCGGAATTTTCTTTATAAATTTGATTTAATTTTATATTAGCAACAGCTGTCCATATCAATCATGCTGTCAATCAATCAATCAATTTCCCTTTTTGTATCACAGATTTTTCAATTGATTTTGGCTTTTTGTTAAATTAAATTTTAGCTTTTTTCTGCTTTTTTTTCTTTCCTATTTCGATTAAAGTTTTCCATTTTGTAATAAAATAGTTTAAATAATTTAATTTTCTTTGCTTCAAGTGGAATTTTTATATTAAATTTGTTTCTTTCTTCAAATTAGTGCATTTTATTCGTGGCATTAAAATGGCCAACTTTATTATAGCCAAGTGCTGTAAAAAAAAAAGCCAATTTTGTGCGAGCAAACAAACTGAAGGCAACTTGTAACACGCAATTGCCGCAAGCTAAATTAAAGTTTACTTAAGTTGTTAATAGAATTAGTTTGCTAAGACGCCAAGACGACAAGAAGAGAGCTGCAAATGGAGAAAGCAGAAGCTGGAAATGGAGATGGAGCAGTAAAAGAAAATAAAAAACATTTCCATTTTCCACTGCTGTTGCAAATGCAGTTTTTTGCAACTTTTTGCGTGATGCCTTCTGGCGTATGCCTCAAGTTCTGGTATTTTTTTAGTATTTTTTTTTTTTTTTGTTGCGTTTCGCACATCCGGGGCAGCTCGGCTAAAATAACGCCGCAGTAATAATTCATTGTACAAATTGCGTTTATTACAATAAAACGTAACGTTATGTTGCGTTGTGTTACGTTACGGCCGGACAGGGCAGTGCAGACGGTAGAAAAGACGTAGACACGCACGGCTAACGGGCATACAGCTAACCGCACGGACTTTGGCTATTGCAAAAGGGCGCGCTCTCACTCATTCTCTTTCTGTCTGTGTCTGTGTGGTTTGCTTGCATTGTGATTTAAAGTCAAAGGGTGCTCGGAGTCCGATGAGATACCCTGTAATCAGACAAATATTGTTATTGCTCGGTCTTTAGTTGTCTGATTTGAATGAAATTTGTACAGTTTACGGAAAATATATTTATTTATCAAGCTCTAAAACTTTATGTCCACAACTTGAAGCATAAAAAAGTTATTTGCAACCATTCGGCCAGTTTCAGCGGCTGCTACTCTCCATTTCCGCACATTTTTCAGGGTATTGTTTGCTCGTTTTGGGCGTATCTTTGGCCGTCCCTCACTCTTCCACTCTCTGTGTGTGTGTGTTATTTATCATTGTTGTTAATTGTGATTTGTGTGTGTGTCACGTTATAGTCTAATTAGCAAACATGTTCAAAAATAAAGTTATTAAATAAATAAAACTAAAAAAGTTACATTTCACACTTGATTTAAGCTGTTAAGTTATCGCTAAACAACATCATTGACCAGCAGACAACAGCCAACGCAACGTATGCGTAATATTTGATCCATGAAATTGTTGAGCTGACATTTCATTGATTTTTCCCATAGAAAACTAATTGAATTTAACGACATTTCCCAATTAATACACAAGAATGCATTTTCTATAAATAATTTTCGAATTATTTAATTTCTAGACTGAGAGAGAGAGAAAATTAATTAATTTATTAAATAAATATTTATTAACGCAATTGATTTAGTCGCTAAAAAATATTAATTTATTCGAAAATTCTGTTTATTTATTAAAATTGATTGAAATTTTTTGCATTATCCAATCAATCAATGAAATTCTAACCTTAAAATCATAAAAAATATTGTTTTCATTTGACCTCAATTTACTGAGATATTTTCTATTAATAAAAAAATAGTTTTTTGTTGTTTTTTTTTTCTGTAATTTACTCTCAAAAAACATTATTTTTATTAAATATTTTATTTTATTTATTTATGTTATTTAATAGCCTTTGTCGTGTACAAATTTTTTCTTGTTTCTTTTACTTGTTTTTGTTGTGTTGTCCAACACTGAAATGAACATGAGGCACATAACGCGAGCAGGGAATACTCTCTCACACACACAGGCACACATACACACACAAATCAAACAGCAGGTGGCATCAAAAGAATCCATTTTGTTTTCACAACGCAAATACAAATTGTATGCGAAAAAATGGCGAAAAAAATCAAGAGAAAATTTGTGTTTTTTTTTTCTTTGTTGTTGCAATGCCAACATGAAATTGTGTTGCATGCCACACACACACACACACACACACACACACATACACAGTGTGTATACCCTATAGACCTGGGCAGGGCCAGAGCAGCAACGTTTACTCATTAAAATGCAAAATGTTCGCTTCTCTGGCTCCACACAAAATTGTGCATTTTGAGAGAACCCCGAAAAAAAAAAATGCAAAATGGAGGAAAAAATCTCTGTGAGTGCATAGAGAGTGAGTAAGTGGGAGAGTGAGTGTTTAATGACAACACAGTAACTGGGGCCAACTGGTCAACAGGGCCAACTGGACATTGCGTGTAAATGGCTGCCGCCATTGTGCGGTTCTTTTTCAACTTTATTGAATGCGAAAGTGCGTGTCAGTGTTGAACAACGGCAACAGCAACAGCAACAGCAACATGAATATGTTATGCACATTTAAACATTTAAAAGAAACGAAATTTATATATTTTCATTTTGATTATTATGCCAGAGGCTAATGCATAATTAAGGGCGTGGCTTTAGCTATTTGATATGCGAGCGACGCAGCGTCGGCCATATTGAAATGTTCGATAGAACAAATTTTCATAGCATACTTATGTGCGCGTGTGCTACTGTTAAACTGTTGTTGGCATTATATATATATTAAATATTCCGAAGATATTTCAAAGACATTAACAAAGAAATGTACTTTTCCTGCCAGAAAAAAAAAAGCTAAAAAATCTAGAGATATTTTTTTCTAGCCTTTTGGCTGCAAAATGACATTAATTGTATGCAATTCAATGGGCAAATGGACAAATAATAAATGCATTTTCAGCATTTTCCAGCATTTTCCGAGTTTATCTAGAAACATTTACGGTTCAGTGCATTTGTGCTTTGAGCCAAAAACGAAAGAGAAAAATAAATTTAAATTTTATTGAACTAAAGCAGTTTAAAAAAAGAAGTTTTGTGCTAAAGCACAGGGCACATCAATCAGCAAACTAGACTTGCTGGACTAAAAGATACCCTGCCAACGTATGTCATTAGAAAGAAACCTTTAAAGTCATCCACAGTTGATACAATATAAAGGAAATTAATGGCCAAATGGCTTTAAGGCCATAATGAACCGTTGACTTACCTGTAGTTGATTGGTATGCTACCTGTGCTGCCGGGTATTTGCTGTCTAGCTCCCCTCTCTTCTCTCTCAACTGTTTTGTTGGAAATTGCAATCAAGTCAACGGCAGTTGGCTCACACAATTGCCATCAAACTCAATCAGGCTCTTGCCTGATGGCTGGATAACAGTCAGCCAACTTGCTGCTGCTGGCCAACAGTCCCAACCCCCTGATAATGAAAAAAAAAAGCTTAAAAAAAGCTGAAATATTGTGGCAACAACAAGGCACAAAAAATTTCATTAATTTCTTGTCTCAACTTAATGTCTGCCATGTGCGGAGGCCATATGGAAAACTTGGCCTAGACGAGAGATAATTATGGTAGTAGAAACTGACATATTTCAGTTAAGAATGTTTAATTTTATATTTCATAATTATTTTATAATTTATTCTTAATGAATGGAGAAGGTTGAAATACCAAAAACCGAATTTTTAAACATTTTTTAAATACTTTTTAAGCAAATAATCAATAAAAATTATAATAATTATTCATAAATATGATAAATTAATTAATTATTTTATTTATAATTTAATTTTTTAATTTTTATTTACTTTTTATTATACATTTAACCATTTATTCATTTAAATATTTAATATAATTAATAAATATTCAGTTGTATTCAACAGACATACATTATTTTACCAATAGATGGCGCTGCGTGCGATCGCGTTACGTTAGATGGCGTTGCATTGATACGATTTCGTACGAAGCCACTCAAAAGGAGACAATTTTTCGATTGCTTGATTCAGTCTTGCTTGAGCTCGCGTCAGAGATGGACATTGTTACATGTTTCTTGTGTTATTTAGTAGAATTAATGTTTTTCTCATTTTCTTTTAAGAAATTATATATTTTTTAAATATATATACAATTTCTAAAAGCTGCCACGCTCCATAAAAGAACACTTTATCAATTTTTATAAGCTACTAAACAACAACAAACTCAAATAATAAACTTGAAGAAAATGTTTTTCAAACACTACATTATATATAGTGTATATGAAGTTCGTCACTTAATTAACTAACATTTGCCCTCAGGCCATTGTATATATGTATGTATAAAATACATATTTACTTGGCCCCTGTAGATGGCGCTTCAAGCGCTTTTCTGCGTAAATTTTAATTGAGGCTTTGCGCTGTACGGAGGCAACAACGCTTCTTTTCCTTTGGCGCGCTCAACTTTTCTTGCTATTTTAATTAATTTATTAATGTTGCCAACTTTTTTATGATTTTCTTTCCATTTTTTTTCTTCTTTTTGTTGGTACTTAATGTGTAGCATTGGCTGGTCAGTGAAATTGGCTCCATTATATGAATGAACATTAGCTAAAAATGATGGCGCAGCTTATGCTTTATGGCTGCCCTCTCTAAGAGCGAAGACTTGAGCAATTTAATAGGAAAAGTACCAAAGAAATGTGACACTCAACTAAAGTAAAAGTCTGTCATATTTTCAGCTTTAATTTTAGCTTGAAATGTCAATTTGTTAGCCAGCCAGCTAGGCGTGTCCATTAAGCAGCGTCTAATGTTTACTACTAACCAGGCCAAGCGACTAAAGCGACTCACTCGTGTGCTCCTCAATGCAGTTTGCTTCGTTTCTCGCATAATTTTCCATTGAGTAGCAGTTGGTGGGTGAAAAACCAGTGTTGCCAAGTGCCTAGAAATACACTCAGAGAAAAAGCAAAGTATTAAAAAGTGTTTGTCTTTAAGAAGAGACAGAAAAATAATGTTTAATAAATAATAAATGAATATAAAATATATTTATATTATGGATTTAGCTTCTTTGGTGTTTTACAACACTATAATATCAGTTTTCTATGTTAAAAATTATTTTTTAATATATTTTACTTAATAAAAAATCATTTATTCACATAATTTCATATTTAAATTAACTAAAAAACAATAATTTGCATAAAAATATCAACAATTTGTTGATGAAAATTGGTTAAAATACAAATTTCGAGCTTAAAAGTCTTCTAAATGTGTTTGAAATTCAAATAAATTTCGATTTTTCTAAATATTAAATTATTAAAGTTTAATTTCTTCATTTAAATTAAACATTTTATTTGTTTCTTCAAGTGTTTAACAACACTAGACATTCAGCTTGCGACCATTTGCCAAAGGTGCTAACTCATTTGCGTTGCATTTAAGTGGCTCAATAAACGTGCAACTCAAAACTGAGGACTGCCTGCTGTGGCAGACACTTAATACATACATATATATGTGCATAGTTATGTGGCATGTGGCATGTGGCAAGCATTGAGGCAACATGCTGATTTGCAATGACAAAAATGCTTCTCAGTTGCCTTGAGAAACCAGTTTTTTTTGGAACTATGAAGAAATTAATAAATTTAAGAGCAAATGAGTTGAAAAAATTTCAGAGAAAACCTTTATTTATTAGAAAATTCTTTAAATATTTAAAAAAAATTTGTTTTTTCTTTGATTTTAATTTATTTTTATTAATTTTTCATTTAATAATTGTTATTTTTTCGATTGATTTCTTAGCTTTTGGGGTTGAAAAATCAAAAAGAAACTTTTCGACAAATATTTGTTCCGAATTAAAGACTCTAAAGAGCCAGAAGAGGAAGAACTGTGTATTTACTTTATGGATTTGTAGTTCTTTGTTATTATAACATATAACATATAACATGTATTATATAACTCCATTCAACCCTGGTCTAGTAGTGTCTCAATAAAAGCAACAAAAATTACGATCTCCTTCCCTTGCTTCGCTGCTTGCTTGCTTGCTTCCTTGGAACATCATCAATAAATTCAATATTTGACTTTAGCTTTGGCTTTCAGGCTAAAATACAATTCCTTTTGTTGGCAGCTTCATTAAATGCATGCCAACAAAAAAAATGAGTTTTTTTTTCTCTGTTCTCTTTATTTTGGTAATAGCCTCATCAACCCCATAAGGCAAATAATGTTGGAAAAGTCATAAAATTCAAGGAGCATTCCATAGCCTCTACTAAACATATCCTTGCACGTATGTATTATATGTTGAACGCATAAAGGCGCATATCGAATGCTGGAGGAGGACTCCCTCAGAAAGAAAAATTCATTTTGGAGCTGTTGTGGCTTTCTTCAACTTGACTGCATTTTAATCAAGCAAAGAGCACACAGAAAAAACCTTTTTTTTAGCTTCTTTTTCTCGCTTTATTATTAAGAACTGCCAACCTTTTGATTGAGAGAGAGAGAGTGAGGTTCTTCACCTTTGTTTGTGTCAATTGCTTGAGAAATGTGTCTGTTGCGGTTTGAGTATTGGCTAAAGTTAAGTTTCCCATCAAATGAGTTGTCAAAATATATACAAAATTAATTCGTTTTGACATAAAGATGTTGAAAGCTTTTGAAAAAGTTTTGATTTTAGTTTAACAAAAATCTTATTTCATCAAAAATTTTGTATTAAATGAAGAAAATACTTGAAAAAGTGTTTAAGAAATGCTTGAAAAACTTAAAAATTTGAATTAAAATTTATATTTTTTTAAGTTTTTCGTTAAAAACTCTTATAAACTACATTGATATCTTAAGTATACTCTTCTGACCTTAAGCTGTCGTCATTTTTTAACCATTTTCTTACCATTTTCTTCCCTTTTTTTTCTTAATAAACTCATAGATTATGGCCAAAGTTAATAGCTTTCTTCTTGGCGCTAATGTTATTAGAGTTTTCTGCTTCTCTTGAAGAGTTTTATTTTTTCTTGGTCTTACCCACAACTTGCATTAAGTGACAATCAAACGTGCAGGCGGCGTTGCCACCCTCTCTGCTTAACACTGCCAAGGGAAGGCAAAGGCTCTTAAAGTCATTGCAGAGCTGCTATTGTCATCATCATCATCATTATCATCAGAGGGCTGCTGCTGTTGCTGTTGCACAGTCAGTGGCTTCATATTTTAGGGGTTAACAAAACGTACTTGCAACATGCAACCCGGAAAAAGGCGCCTTTGCCATTGTCTTGCCAGCGCCTTAGCACTTCAAAATAACAATGAAAAAATAAGTAAACTTCATCGGAGAGTAACTTGAGTCTGAAGAGAGAAGAGAGAGAGAGTTGCCACCCAAAAAAAAACAAAAAAAAAAAAGAATTACAAACAAACGGAAAGCTACTGCGGCTTGCTTCTTCTTTCTGTCTTTTGACAAAAGAGAGTTTGGATTACAAAGATATTCAAATTCATTGCTAGACTAATGGATACCCTGTCATATTGATAGCAAAAGCTTAAATCATTAAAATTAGTTGGAAAAAGCGGTTTTTCATTTAATTTTTCTAGTCTTTCACTCTTTTCTCGCGCAATTTTTTTCAATTACAGGGTATATATGTAACCTATGCTTTGACGCGATGACATAAAGCAGCTTATTGTTTCAATGGATTAAGTAGAAAACCATTCACAATGGACTCTCTTCTCTTTTCTTTCATTTTTGGTGTGAATTCTGTGGAATGCAAGATTGAAAAGTGGCAACTGCGGAGTTGAAACATGATTATGATGATGATGTACATGATGATGATGATTGTGATGTTGATGATGATGTTTATGATGATGAAGATGATGATGATGAAGATGAAGATGATGATAAAGATGATGATAATGATGATGATGCTGATGTAAATGATGATGTAGATGATGATGTAAATTATGATGTATATGATGATGATGATGATGATGTAAATGATGATGTAAATGATGATGTAAATGATTATGATAATAATGATGATGATGCTGTATAGAGTAGTCAAATGCTGCTAAGTCCTGCTCAGACACGAGACAAAGTGACTCTGTGAGGGTAACTTTGCTTTGCTTCTCTCCACACACTCTCATTCTCATTCTCACTCTCTTGTGCACACCCGCGCTCTCACACACTTCTCTCTCTGAACTTTAAGTGGTTGCCAGCGTGCACACTAACTTGTTAGAGTATTATGAATAAGTGATTAAACAAGTAACGCATGAAAAAGAGAGAAACTAGAAAGTCGTATAAGTAAAAGAGTATCAAAGAGCTTACCTAAGATAACTTAATATAAAAGAAAAATAAGTTTTCTTTAGTTAGAGTATTAAAAAATTCGTTATTTATGTGTTTACATATATGTCTATAGACTCTTGTTGGAGGAAGTTATATTTTATTATTTTATTTCTTTGCGCGTCAGGACTAACGACGCAAGCGGCAGCACACTCAGGACATGTCTTGGGTAGTTTTCTTCCTTTTCGGGCGGAGGGAAAGTCCTTGAATCTCTGTACTAAATTGATGCGCATAAAAATTGAATTTGTTAGCGAAAATTGACAACCGAACGTGCAACGTAAGCAACAAAAAAAAACGAAAAATTTCTTATTTTTTATGCGCGACAATTTTGAGGGAGAAATTTCATTTTAATGGTCTTGTAATGTGATGTCATCTAAAGCATATATGTACATACATATGTATAGTTATATATATATAACATGCAGAGAGAAAGTAATTTAGTATATGTACAAAGAGAAAGTAGCTAAAATAGAGTTAAATAAATCAGTTTCCAAGTAAATCTTTCTCCTCAGTTGATAGATATTTATTATGTACCAAAAAGTTTATTTAGTTTGGCTGAAAAAGAAGCTGTTTTTTGGCTATTTTATTTGCATGTTTTCCAGAAAGTTCTAAAGGAATTGAATTTTCTCGGTAATAAATTCAAAAGAAAGTCTTGAAATTCGTTGCAAAGTTCTTTGTTTTAATGTTTTTTAGCATTTTTGCTTTAGTTTTTCAATATTTTAGACGATTTTGTTGGAAAAAAATTGGAAATATTTTGTTAAATTATTAATTGAATCAATTTTTGTATTAAAATTGTTCAATATTTTATTCTTTCTTTCTCAAAGAAAAACTGTTAAATATTTTATATATTTTTCCTCTAATTTAGCTATATTTTCTATTGATTTCTTCTATTTTATATCTTTCTTACGGTTTTCAGTTGTTTTTCTTCATTTTCTTTAAGCAAAGTTTTCATTTTCAAGTATTTTTCCAACAACTTTGCAGCGATACATTTTTATTTTTTTACTTTTTCGCGTAATTTATACACTTTCTAAAGAAATCAATTCAAATTTTAATAAATTAAATTCCCAAGTTGTCAAAATCTAGCTATTTTCTAGCTATAAACCTATAAACTGCAGCTACAATTTACAAAAGTTGCCAAAAACAATTTTCTTTTTCGTTATTTTGTTATTTTCCTCTAACTCTTAAGCTCAAAACAAAAATCGGAAAAATCTCGAGCTACTTATTTATACATATATATATATATTGCCGTGCAGCAAATCTCCTCCATTTTTGTTTTCTTACAATGTCGCCGCTGCCGTGCGCCGCGGATATCCGCTTTTGTTGCATGCCTCAATGCACCACCAACTTAGAACCAGAAAAATATGCAGCATAAGTCGAAGAAGAAGTTGAGGCACAGCTTTCGCATTATTTAAATTTCAACTTTTACCTGCTTGCCGCATGCCACATGCCACTGCCACAAATAAGCCATAGAAAGGCGCCCACAATGCCAAAAATGTTGGCTAAAGTTTTGGTTGTCTCGTTTTTGTTTTGGCCAGAAGCCTTTGAGTTTGGGGCTTAAACTTTGTTGCATTTTTATGCAATCTGTTGCAAGTTGCAACAACAGCAAAAGAATAAAAATATTTTTTGTTATTTATTTATCTTTGTGGCATGCTTCATCTTATTGTTCTCTTATAACTTGTTTTTTCGGGGGGCCATTGCTACCTGTTTACAATACGCTTTGCCTGCACTTCAATGGTAAATTACACATGCTTCAGCAGTACACGCCCACTTTTGTTTTGCCCATTTCGCTTTCTTTTTATTTTCTTTTTGGCTTTTGCCTCCATTTTTTTTTTGTTGCTTATCGTGGCTCGAGTTTCGTTTTTGTTTTTTTGTAGCTTTGTATTTAGCTGTCGGCTGCACACAGCCACAGCCAGAGCGACAGCCAAAGGGCAACTAAATCGTCTCTCGCTTATTTGTCTACCACTACAACATATACACATATACATAAGCAAACACATACTTATACAAGGAGTGCATGCGAGGGCAGCTTAATAATTTAATGAAATTTAATTAAATATATCTATTTGTAGGTTGAGTACAGCTTCGAGGGTCGTTCTAATAAGCGAGTTTCTTTAATTAATTAAACAATTTATGTTTGAGAAAAAAACTATTTTAACTTTAGTCTTTCAAGGAATACCCAGAAAGTTATACAACAATTTATATAACTTAATAAAATATAGAATACTATAATATTTAGTAATATAAATAATGGAAAACAGAGTTTTTTCAAGGAAATTTCAAGCAAATCCAAGAAATTCATGCAACAATTTATATAACTTAATAAAAATATATAATAAAATATCGTATAATATAGTACTTAAGTAAGAAATATATTGAAATACAAAGCTTTCCAGCATTAAATGTATATTTTCACTTAATTTTTATTATATTATTATTGTATATTAGTTTTATTTAATCTAGATTTATTTATTATAGAAATTATTTAATTTTTTTTATATTAAGTATCAAAGTAATGTTTCTATTTCATTCTTTTCGATCGATAGAACCTATTTAACCTCACTCGCTTAGGGTTTTCAACCGATTGTTCCTATAGTTAGCTTTATACTCGTCTATTTATCATGCAACTTTGTCAGATTGTTTATATCAACGTTTAACTTACATTTGATGAGTTTGTTTGAAATCGCTTAAAAAACAAAAAAGTTTTTCATACAACGACTTCTATGGCAGCTATAAGATATAGCCGTCCGATCTTGCTTATTTCGATATATGTACAGCCAACAGACAACAGAAGCGTTTATGCCGAGTATCAACGCTCTAGCTCTAAAACTGTCAGAGTTATATTATATTAACTCAGCTCCTATTACTGATCAAGAATATAGGAGATATACTTTATAGAGTCGTTGGAGAACCTTCGTTGCGAGGGTATTAAAAATATATATTTAATTTCCTTCGTACTCACTAGGCTTTCTCAAAACACAACAAACTTTTTAAACTGCTCCAATTGTTAGCTACCAGGCAGCACACGCTTCTAATAAGCACCAGAGCCAGAGCCAGCGCCATCACCATTGCCATCTCGAGGGTCGCCATTTTGGAGACCTCTTGTAAAGCTGACATGTTGTTGTTATTGTTATTGTTGTTTGCTGCTGCTGCTGCTGCTGCTACGGCTACTGTTTTGCCTTAACCAACAACATGATTGGTATTTTCCGCTGCAGACATTTTTTAGCAAAAGAAAAAGTAAAAAAAACGTTGCAAAAGGGCGACCCTTTGCGATATTTCTTTTCTTCCTCTTTTCTCTTCCTTTTTTTATGGCTTGGCGGCTGCTCTTATTGATTTTTTTGCCTTTAAGGATTTAGCTGTTTTTTTTTTATTGAAAATGTTGCACGTTTTGTATCATGCTTCAGCCTAAAATTAAATTAAAAACTTGCTCTTTGGAAAATAGTTTTTTTCTAACGAAATTTATTTCGGGTTTGTTGGAGGAAATAAAATTTATTTTAATAAAATTAGTTTATTTCAATTGAATTAAAGTCCTTTTGTCAATTACACACTAGCTACCAGCTAACTTGCAACATAATATTGCAACTGCTTTCATGGCTCATTGCATTTTGAATGGTTTAAGTGAAATTTGAGCTGCTTTAAAATTAAACAAAAGTCTGTAACACTCCAACCAACCATCCAAACCAACCAAACCATCCAAAGTCTCTTTGTAAATTGCAATTTCTCTGCCGTACTATCAACTATTTGTAACCTCCCCTTAGAAAAACCATCCATTTGTTGTAATAACAATGGTAAAAGTTTTTCCCTTTTTTTTTTGTTGGGCGGTAGGTGGCGCCACAACCACAACATGAATATGCAAAAATGGGGTTTTGCTAAAAACTAAATTTATTTTTTGTTTCTCTGTTTTGCAGCTGGCATCAAGTATACGGATAACCAGCGTGTGATTATCTTGGTCAAGGATGTTAATGATGAGCCACCATATTTTATCAATAGACCACTGCCCATGCAGGCGGTTGTACAATTGAATGCACCACCCAATACACCCGTATTTACATTGCAAGCCCGTGATCCGGATACGGATCATAATATACATTATTTCATTGTACGTGATCGCACGGGCGGACGCTTTGAGGTCGATGAACGTTCCGGCGTTGTGCGTACACGTGGCACAGATCTCTTTCAATTGGATATGGAATATGTGCTGTATGTTAAGGCTGAGGATCAGAATGGCAAAGTCGATGATCGACGTTTTCAGAGTACACCGGAAGAGCGACTATCGATTGTCGGTGGCAAACGGGCACCACAATTCTATATGCCGAGCTATGAGGCCGAAATACCAGAGAATCAGAAAAAGGACTCAGAGTAAGTTTCAAATAATCTAAGAAAAGTATAAAAATTTTGAAGGAAATTTAAAGAAGAGTGTTGTCAAGTGTTGTATCAAGTGTTGTTTATCGATTTTTTAAGTTTTCGCTTATAAAACTAAGCTCATTTGGCAACACTGGCTATCCTGAGGCACCACACTTGTGATATTTTATGCAAAAATTCAACCCAAACTGTCAATTTCCATTGTATTCATGTCATTTTCCTTTTATTTCGCCCTTTTTTTGTGTAGCATCATTTCCGTAAAGGCGAAATCCTTTGCAGACCGTGAGATACGTTATACGCTGAAGGCGCAAGGACAGGGAGCTGGCACATTCAATATTGGACCCTCGTCGGGCATTGTCAAATTGGCTAAGGAGCTGGACTTTGAGGATTTGCGACAACCGCATGTTTACTCATTGATTGTAACAGCCACAGAGGATTCCGGCGGATTCTCAACATCCGTAGAGGTAGAGTCAGACACACACACCCACACATACAGATGTATAAATGAAATTTTCTTTTTATTTTCTTTTAGCTTACCATACGCGTCACGGATGTCAATGACAATGCGCCAAAGTTCGAGTTGCCGGATTATCAAGCGCACAATGTCGATGAAGATATTCCATTGGGCACAAGCATATTACGTGTCAAAGCAATGGATGCAGATTCCGGCGCAAATGCTGAAATTGAATATCTCGTTTCGGATGATCATTTCGCTGTGGACTCCAATGGCATCATCGTCAATAATAAACAACTTGATGCGGATAATAATAATGCGTACTATGAGTTCAGTGTTACGGCCAAGGATAAGGGAGAACCGGCCAAATCCGGCACGGCAACTGTACGGGTTTATACCAAGAATAAAAACGATGAGGAACCAAAATTCTCACAACAAGTCTATACGCCAAATGTCGATGAGAATGCCGGTCCAAATACTTTGGTCACCACTGTGGTCGCCTCCGACAAGGATGGTGATAATGTACGCTTTGGATTCGTTGGTGGTGGCACTTCGTCCGGACAATTTGTTATCGAAGATATTACGGGTGTCATACGTTTGCATAATAAAGCCATTTCATTGGATCGTGATAAATACGAATTGAATGTTACGGCCATGGATGATGGTTCGTGTTGCATCAATGGAGATCAAACTATACATACTTCTACGGCCGTAGTGGTTGTCTTCATTACGGATGTTAATGATAATAAACCCGTATTTAAGGATTGTGGTACATATTATCCCAAGGTTGAGGAGGGTGCTCCCAATGGTAGTCCGGTTATTAAAGTGGTTGCCACCGATGAGGATAAGGGTGTTAATGGTCAGGTAAGTCGATGAGAAAACAATTTATACGTTCGATAAACGATAAATATCGATAGTTGAATTAAACTTGAGTGAGCTTTTTATGATTGTCGATAGTCGATGACAGGTCTTTGAGTTTTATCGATAGTCGATTAATTTTTATCGAAGATTGATACATTATCGGTAATCGATAACATCAAAAATAACACTTCCGAGAAAAACACTTTACTTTCATAGTCATTTTGTGTTGAAATACAGCAAAGCATTCATGTTTATCGTTATCGATAAATCGATTAATCGAAAATTAGTTTATCGGTGCAACTATCTCGTATTTTACTGCACGGCAATTGTTTCCTTTTCACTTTACTTGCTGGTAACTAAACTATCGATTATTATCGCATAATCGATTATTTTCATCGATAAAAATCTTTTAATTTTATAGCTGTTGTTTGCATAAATTACCTGAAATTAATTCTGAATTTTAATTGAGGCTTTTGTACATATTGCGATGCTCCAATTTTTACTTTTACATTTATTTTCGTTAGAAATTTGTTGTCAAAGTTCAATGAACTACAAAATGCATTCGCAGCTCGGCATTGTTGCAAGTTGTTGTTTCATGTGTTGCATGTTGCATATCGTGTCACTGGCAACGCCTTTGAAACCTATAATCACAAATCATATATAATTTGCATATTTTCATTCATTCTTTCACTTTTTATCGTCATCAGGTCAAATACTCGATTGTCCAGCAACCCAACCAGAAGGGCACCAAATTCACGGTGGACGAAGAAACTGGTGAAGTTTCAACAAATAAAGTATTCGATCGTGAGGGAGATGATGGAAAATTTGTATCGGTCACCGTGAAGGCAACCGATCAAGGTGATCCCAGCTTGGAAGGTGTTTGTTCGTTCACAGTGGAAATCACAGATGTGAATGATAATCCGCCATTGTTTGATCGTCAGGTAAGTGTAAGTGTAAGTGTATGCGTACACAATTAATACCATAAAAAATACTAAAAAAATACATTTTTTCTTTGTAGAAATATGTGGAAAATGTTAAACAAGATGCAAGCATTGGTACAAACATTCTACGTGTTTCAGCCTCTGATGAGGATGCCGATAATAATGGAGCCATTGTCTATAGCCTCAGTGCTCCGTTCAATCCCAATGATTTGGAATATTTCGATATTCAAGCTGAATCTGGCTGGATTGTGTTGAAAAAGCCGCTTGACGTAAGTGTTTGATTTCCAATTTAAAAGCTAAACATGCGAAAACCATTTTTTTAATGATTTTTTTTTTATGATTTTGCGTATACCCAACTAACCAAAAAAGAGTTTAAAGCGTCAGAAAGAAAATTGTTTTTAATTATTTAAATTTTCATTTCAAATGCACTTTACTTTTCTTTAAAAAACAAACAATTTGTTGAGGAAAGGCTATCAAACATAATTTTCTTGATAGCCCCAAAAAAAATACCAAATTCGATGTGAAAATGCAGTGCAAGTTTTTTTGTCACAATCGAACGAAAAAATACCAACAAAAAGAGTATTTTTTTTTATTGAATTTCCTCTTAATTTCATTTAGTTTTTAGTTTAGTTTCTAGTGCGTAATTGGTCCTAAAACAAAGAATCCGCATATTTATAATAATATGCCCAAAACAATAATAAAAAATTGATTTTTAACATTTTTTGAAAACAAACAAACACGAAAAATAACAAAAAATACTGGGAAATATATTTTATAAAGGTTTTTATGGACTGCTTTTAACAGACAGCTGCTTAAAATCAATTATTTTTTTTTGGTATTAGGTTTTCTAGGCTTAAGGAAAAATGTATTTTAAAAAACAAAAAAGGTTTTATCAACTTGCTATAATACTCTCTATATAAAATATACAAACGATCACGCCTATTTTTGAGCATCGTTGTACAATATATTTTCCTTTTCTTCTTTTTTATACCAATTTACAATAATTTTTTGGTATTTTTTTCCCTTTTTTTTTTAAATACTTAGTCAGTATTTTATGATTTTGCTAAATATCCCACAACTATCCACAAATATCCAATGAAAAAAGCACTTTTTTGATATATTTTTGATGAGACTATAACAGATTTTTGACGGTCTCTAGTAAAATGCTGAAAAAAAATAGCTAAAAAAGCTAAAAGTTTTGTATATTTTTAGCTAAAATAATATATTTTTGCTGCGTATTTTTATTCTGAGCACGAGAAATGCTCTTTTTTTTGTAAATACTCGTAAAAAATACCAAATTAAATACTAAAAATTTAGGCAAAATATTAATCAATTAAAAAATATATTTTATTTTCATTTAAAATGCACCTTTTTAGTATAAAAATGTTTTAAAACTAATTTT
>JBANCX010000107.1:0-11510 GCA_037040065.1 Dettopsomyia nigrovittata
TTAAGACTGGAACGAATTGAGCTATCTTCAGAGTGATCATAGCAGCCATGATCAAAGTTTTGATTGCGCCAGCGGCAAATTCTAAGATTTCCGATCAGACATTTGACAGCATTTGCATAGAGATCGTGAGAAATTGTTTTTTCCTATAGGCCCAGTTCACAACTGTTTCCAGTATCCAGTTCCCAACTGAAAAATTCCCAACAAAACGTCGACATTTCCAAGACCTTTGTCTATCTTAGTCATGAACTTTAATAGACGAAATAAGTTTAGTGAAGAGACTATTATTTTATGTGTTTATCGATTTACTTTTTTAACTAAATTCATCGATTTTATTTTAGACAAAATATCGAAATTTAATAATAAATTTTTTATAAATTTCTACTTCAAATTTCAATTGAAGCCAAGTTTATATGATTGATTTGAGTGAACAGCGTAATCTAAACTCTTTCGTCATGAGCGCCATGTCGTCGCATACATATATCCTGGAAAACTGGGGAAACACCTGCGCCATTATTTTACCTTATTGTCGTACATAGCGGCGCCAATATATCATTGATAGCCGATGCTGCTGCTGCTGCTGACAACGATTCTCATATGTTCGTGTTCGTTTGTGTGTGTGGATGCTTCAAGTGTTGCACGTCGTGAATGTTGCACATTTCTCAGACGTCACAAAAGACTCCTTTGCCATGGTTTGCCTTGCCTTAGCTGCCTGACCGTACAGGGTTGAAGCCAATATAGTTGTATAGTTTATATGGCTGTGGCTAGGTTTGGGCCTGGTCTGGTCTGGTCTGGTCTAGTGTGACTTATGTTGGTTGCCACTGCAGCCGGCACATCCATCATCTATCAAAGATGAATTCATCTCCGTCAAATGGCAAAAGGCTTGCGCTTTAAATGTGGGCTACAACGTTTATGAATAAATTGCACGTACGACGAACACCTTTTGGCCAGTGTTGTTAACAAAAAAAAGGTTTCCAATATGAATAAAAAGGCTATAAAATGCGCGCAATAAGTTCTTGTCTGTTAACTAACATTTGCTGTTAAGCTGCTGTTAAGTACAGGGCAGCTGTTGCTATATAAAGAGACAGCATGCAACGATCTGCGATCAGTCTGCAGCGAGACTTCAACGATGCAGGTGCCTGACTTTAATAATTTTCTTATAAAATATTTTATTTGACAGAGAAAAATATTATTATTTATTTATTTTACACAATATTTAATTTAATCAGTTTAATAAAAAACTAGCCAAACTGAAAACAAGTTAATTGTGCAACACTGAATGCCCCAAAAAGTCAGTTCTAACTTTGGCTAGTGGCTGGCTGGTTGCAGCAGCCACATCATCGTCATCGTTATGTCAACCCACTTGGCCGGCCTAGCCGCGCACCAAATGAGGGGCTGCCATGCAGCAGAATGGACTTGCGAATCGGAGGAGTAAGTGAAAATGCAGAGGATGATGGCAATGGCAAAAACAGAGACGAAGACGATCATTTGCTGCCGGCAGGAAATTTCAAATTTATTATCGCATTTGCCATTATTTATGATTTGTGCAAAATCTTGTCATATATCAAAGTCAATGGTGTGACATAAACTATCGATGGCTATCGATAATTTACGTCAACTAATATACAACAAAAGCCAGCAAATACTAAAATAATGATGATGCGAATGTTGTTGTTGTTGGAAGTCCGTATGAAATTCAATCCAAAGTAAATATTTGTGTATTTCAAGTGCTAGCCACGTGCATCCGGTTCACTAACAGAAAAAAATTCACTTGAAATTTATATGATCCAGTTGGAGGATACAAATTTAAGTATTTCTATTAGTTCTCATCATTAATCATTTAAGGGAAAGTTTTCACTGATCATAAATATGATTTCCCACGATTGAGGTAAAGAAAAATGGAAAGAAAGAGTTTTAATTGAAACTTTTGACAAATTTACAAGAAATTTGAAATATTTTTCTTCTGTTTTTCAGATCACAATCTTGAGATAAATATAATATAAAAGGTATTCTATTTATTCTATTTGTATTAGTTTTTTCAATATTATTATTATGTTTGATAAAAAAAACTATTTAAGAACTTAAGCAGGTCCATTAGAGCCTAAACTTTCGTAAATAATTTCATTTAAATCGGCAATTATTTGGAACATTTTGTATAAAGTCTTGAACAAATACTATCAAAGTGGCTTCAATGTGGCAATGCTGCTGCTGCTGCCAACGACTTTGGAGAGAGTCAAGAAAATTTACAAGTTGCATTATACAGACTTGCACATTTATAGTTGCCACCCACCACCACCACAACACACACACACACATACATACAAACTTGCAGTTGGCTTGTTGCAAGTTGTGCCCGGAAAAATCTCTCACATAATCATAAAAATGACTTGAAAATAGGAAATTCTAGCGACAGATTTATGCACTCGACGAAAAAAAAGAAAAGCTTTTGCGCCGTTGCAAAGCAATGACGATGACGATGAGGATGAGGATTGAGTTCGGATACGGATTTGGTCTTCTTGGGGCATTTGGAACTGTGATGGCGGCGCAATCGTTTGGATTTAGTTGCAATTATTTTTAATGTTGTTTACTTACACTTCAATTGATGATGCCAATAACTGTTACAACAAAAAAAAAGTTAAACTTTTCCCTCAAATCGAGTTTCTTTTTTCGATATACATAAATAGCATTGTGTAATCGATAGGTTGGTGGTGGGTCGCAGGAGTTACTATTATTATAGGTTAGGTTCGCCATTTTAATAAAAATTGAAAAAGAACAAACAAAAAAATGTTCTTTTCTGAACCAAATTTTTAGAACTTTTCGAAGAAATAATTTTTTAATCCTCAAAAAGCTTTTCTGCTATTTTAAGGCAATTGTCAATTATCAGGACTGACTGACAGACAGACAGACACAAGTCAATCTAGGCTCCAAACAAAAAAAGCTAATCAAATGTCCTCCCTTCAGCAGATGAGTCCTTAACTGAAGTGCAGGAGCATTGTGGCACGTGGAATATGGCGTTTTGTATGAAACATTCATTTGTCGCATGCGACATGACACGTCAATGGAATCAAGTATTAGTAGCGAGGGTCGGAGCTGGCGTTACTGAGCTACTGGGAGTGATGCGCGAATTGGATATTATTGTATATGGTTGTGCGTGACATTGCATCATGGAATGGAAATCGTGATGGAAGCTTGCGTTGAGCATAACAAGAGAATTGCCAAAAGAGAGAATCCACCAATTGATGTATACTGATGATGTCTACTGCAGCTTAGAAATAAAGAAACAGAATCACATCGCATCAATGAAACTGAGGCCAAGAAGCAGCAAATTTTATTTTATTTTGGTAACATTTGGTAGCATCATTTACACGTACAGCTCATTCGTGCAGAGAGCCCCAACAAAAAAAAAATAAGAAACTTGAAGAGGGCCAACAAACGCAAAACAGCTGAGGACATGCAGATGGGCACAAATAATGAGGTTAGAACCGAAAAACGGAAAATAACTAATCTAAAGAAGTATTAAATATATAATTAAAATTTATATAAATATTAGATCAACAGCAGTATAACCAGTGTTGTGTAGCAGTTAAATTATGTACCTGCAACTGCATTGTCGACTTCAACGGTAGCAGCTGCTAAGGGTTTTTGAGGTTAGAAAACAAATGTTGTTTGTTTGGCGTCGCTATGGTCGCATCACATCCCACAAACATAAACAAGGTAAAGTTATGTACGCAGCTTATGTCCTGCTCCAAAGCTCTGGTACACATCTCAGACAGAGTTGCCAAAGCTGCCGCAGCGAGACAAACTTTCGTGCAACAATTCGGAAATGATTTGTGCAGTTCGTGGTGTTGTTGTTGTTGTTGAAGCAACTGAAACAAGTTAGCAGGTCTACTACTAACCAGTCTGATAAACGTTGTCCTTTTTGCTATCCTTATATTCGATGTTTGTTTCGCACCTGTTCACCTGCAGCGAAGCAATCATCCTATGCCCAGCCATAAAATAGAGGGCAAGTCAAGAGAGACCCAGCGGCATCATTGCCATTGCAAAATATGGCAACGCGTTGTCGGTAATTTGTGCAAATTATGTAGCCCCAACGCTGCTGTTACTGCTACTGCCACTGCTGCTGCTGTTGCCAGTGTTGCCAACGGTTCAATCTTATAGAATGTGTGCACGTGCTAATGGCCAGCATACGATGGTACTCCACTCCATGCCACTCCAATCGTCAACACAAAACTTTGGCTGCTTCACTTTTCCATACTTTTTTGTGTGGAAATCTCAGCGTGCCAGTTGGCGCCTGTAAACCATTAACATTGCCATGGAATTTACGCTTTACACACGTGCCCATACGTATCCACTGAATATTGACACGATTCCGTCATCATCAAGTGCTGCTGCCAGTCAGCCAGCCGAGCTGAGCTGACTCCGGGGCCAAAAGTCGTTGGCCTTCATCAGCATTTTATCAGCTTATTTGCGTGCAAAATGTTGTTCGCGCTCTTACTCTTTCCTAAATTAAATTGCAATCTTTTCGTATATCCATTGCCAAGTACCCGAATCAGTGTTGGATAACGTGCAAAATTTAAGAAAGTAGTTCAAAGGGAACAATATTTTATTGTTTTTCAAACTATTTATGCCCTTTATATTATCAAAAACACTTTTTTCCTCAGTCCCAACTTATAATTTTGTACTACAAACTATTCTATGTAAATTTCTAGGGTGCGCTGGTAAAAATGTTTTGAGTTTTGAGCTTAAGGTTTATAGCCATGTGCGGTGCTATTTATGACACGTTTCCGTCAAAATAAACGCGATTTGTGAGTGGGGCCAATAGACATTTGGCTCTCTCAGTGAAGTGCAATCAGTTGTGAAAACAAACAAACAAACAAACAAACACGGGGCCGACTCGACAATTGTATGTTGGGCTTGCAGCAACCCTGCTTAAACGGACAACGAGACTCCCTGCAATTGTTCAAGCACTTGAAACTTCAAAGGAAATGCCTATAGCTGTCAAGGACATAAATTGCGCTGACAGTACGAAAAATGTAAAGGGAAAAATTTGTGCATTTCAAGTTTGATGTCATGCCTCCTTCCAGACGACCATAACAAAATCCACAAAAAATAGTCCAAAACCTGGAGGTATATGCCCCGTAATGTATGCAGCAAAAATGTGTATTTTTATGAAATTGCATACAGCAAGGACATCAATAAAATAAATAACAATAATTCTGCAAAATGCCCATAAATCCAACGGGCGACGTCATAACTTTCGTTTTTATGACTCCAACTAGACAGACTGACGCGGAGCAAAGCTCTGAAAATGCGCAAAATCCAACAAACACACTGAGAGAGAGAGAGGCAGAGGGCAGGGTATCTAAATGGGGTTCCACCTGCGTGGCCAACCAAATGGGCTACGGGCAACGGGACACGGGCCACGTCAGTCAGCAATAAATAAATGCAAGCTGGCAGTCAGTTGGTCGTCACAAAGGCAAACAGGACGGGCGCACGGTTGCAAGGGATGGAGTGTACAGGACTCTTTCAGAAAATTGCAGTTGAAATTATTGCATTTAAACAGGACATTATCACACACACACACACACACACAGTGTGTATGTATGTATTGGACATGAGGCAACAAAAAAATTGCAGCAGTTTGCTTTTTCCAATTGTTGTCCTTGCCATGGAGCTGTCCGTGTCATTGTGTTGCCAGCGACTCATAAATTAAGTCCTCATAACGGCAAAGTTATTGAAGTAATAAAATTTTACACTGACATTTGACAATCGATGCGTCGCCATTGCCAGGACACCATGTCCATGTCCATGTCCATATCCGACAACTGCAAAAAAAAAAGAAGAATTTAATACTGCGCGATAATCAAATCGTAGTTCCAATTGATATATCGATATATAACCATATTAAATTGATCTATTGAATTACTACAATTATAAAGATACTAAACGAAAGGTTAACCTAAAAGAAATCTGTTGAAAAGAACTCAAATTGGAGTTGCACGCACGCTTAAACTAATTGTGAATTACAAAGCAACAAAAGTGAAAATTTCAAGTTGAAACTATTTAATGCGTAACAACTATTTAATATACTATTTGGCCATAGATTAAGAGTCAAAGCGACAGAGAGAGAGTTGAGAGAGTTAAGACCGTAACGGTTCGCATATTGCCAGACATTTATTTACCATAATTTACTCTCACACCGTTGTCTAATTAAATTTACCGGCGATTAACCAAACTTGTTGGCAAAATTTCAAAACAGAAGCAGACACCAGCAGGACACACACACACACACACATGCACACGAGAGAGAGAACCGGAGAGACGACAGTAATTCGTTTATAATGCGTAGGACATGTTGACAATGCCACAGGACATTCGTAATGAGGAGGCAAAATGCGAAGAAACTTGAAAGCAGAGCCCAGCACAGACTTTGATAGACGCATCAGTCGAAAGATGAGAGACAATGTTTGTGGGCCATTGAGAGGTTTGGCTGGTCAGGCGGGGTATGTGCGTTGAGCCTGTTGACGGTTTGTTGGTGCGCTGCCAAAAGGATCGCTGGGGCTTGACACATGTAAATGTGGTTGAAGTAATGACGAAATGGGCACTAGACACACACACACACAGACAGACAACCCTTAATGTTATGTGGCAACCCTATAGCCACGACCCCTTTGACTTTATGGAATGTCGTCGTCGTCGTCGTCGCCGTCGCCGTCATCGTCATCGTGGTCGCCGTTTCGCCGTTTTGCCTGTTGTTGATGTTTGCCCTCATTATTGTTGTTGTTGTTATTGCGGTTGACATCGTTTTGTTTGCCTAAAGGACGAGCTGCTGTTGTTGTGGCGGGTGGTCGGTCGCTCGGTCAGGTGGTCTATTGCTTTTTGGGTGCGAGTATTTGTTAGCGGCGCGCATAAACCCTTAAATCCGGCTTCCGGGGCCACGCCGCACTGCCCATCTTTTGGCATGTCCTTGCGCTAATCCCTGATGTGTCTCTGACATTCGCACTGACAGTGACAACACTTTGATGGCTACAGCTACAGTTAACCAAGAGTTTGCCACATCGTCCTTAATACAGTGGGGCTGAAAAGCTACAATTTTGCAGGCGCTATATGATGAAATTACACTCGAAAAAAAGTGTTTTTTTTGTTCCACTGTGTACAGTGGCTGCCAAAAATGATGACAATGACAATGACGCGACATAGCCACGACCGCTCAACATCGCGTCGCGTCTCGTCGCATTTCCTTGTTGTCCGTGTCCGCAGCTATAGCTCTAGGTTGTCCTTTAGGTCCTTTGGCGCTATGCTTATTAGATGGAGGAAGCCCTTTTAAGTGCCTGTTCAATCAATTCACCCTCAGACGGTGTGAACTCAATTAAAAAGTTGTTTTGATGTTCATTTGCTTAGCTTACGTTTAGCTAACCCTAAAGGGCAGGACGACAGACGTATGTTTGTCTGTGGCAGCTACTTAACTATCCCACGGCTTGCAACAGATCAAGCAACAACAACAAGTGGAAAGACACTTGGTAAATTGTCTTCTAATCGCATTGAGGGATCTCTCTCTCTCTCTCAGTCTCTTAAGAGCTGTGTTTTGTGACAGCTTCCTCTGCTTTGTTGCATGTTGTTGTTGCAACAACAACAATTGTTTTGTCACCCGCATTTTTCGTAAAAAGCAACAGAGCAACGAGCAACAACAAATTGCAAAGATCTACAGTGTGGCAGCAACAAACGTAGGCGTTACAACTTGCATGAGGCAGACAAATGTTGCCACCAGTTGCACTGCAACAAACAGAGACAACAATGAAATTTGTTGCACACTTGTTTTTTTCTGAAAAAAATTGTTAACAAATTTGAGAGCTTGTCTTTAATCTATTAAAGAAATTATAGAAAAATTATATCTTTATTAAAGCAGAGAAGAAAGAAAGCAAATTTCTTCAGGAATCAAGCGAATTTAGAGCTTAACCTATTGAAAAATAGTTAAGAATGATTTTTTAAACGTTTCTAGTTCGATTTTGGTCTTATTTTTTAATAGATTCCATAGAAAAATTATACATTTCTTTGGGAAAAACAGTTTTATTTGCAGTAATCTCCGAAGAAAAATTGAAATCGTTTTGTTATTCGCTTAAAATCTTTCAACAGTTTTGTTTTGTTCAACTTTTCATAGTCTGTTTTGTGTTATTTGTTTATTTCGTATTTCTTTTTTGGTGCGAAATGGAACATTGACAGGCGAACCAATAAAATTCAAATGTGTGGCGATTGTCGCAACGCGCGGACTGTCGCTTCATCTTACAAATGTCATGCGAATGGGGTAAAAAGTCAAGCGAAATGAGAAAAAAAATAAAAACTCCAAACGCCAAACAATAAGACAATGCAAATAGAGAGAGGCGAGAGAGCGAGAAATAGGAGGACAGCGGTCGCGCTGTCAATGCGAGGACATCTGAAGCGAGAATGAAACGAGACTAAAACGAAAAACATGCAAAAATATTGAATGAACTTTAAGGATAGCGCAAAAGGCAGAGCGGCATCAGACATTAGGATATATACTATGTATTCTCTACTCTACTAGCCATTTACTCTTACGCCAACTGACATCTTGGCCACATATTTTGCTTGTCGAGCGACATCGAATGAGGACACAATACTGTCAACCGATTGGAATGCCCGCACATTCATTTTATAGTAGTAGTCCCTCTCCGTGTCTTGCTCCTGCTGATGTTTAGACACACACATCACATCATACTGTGTGTATGGGATTGACCGAGAAATAGAGAAATTTCAATAGTTGACTTCGCGCCGCGCCATCCATAGAACCCAAAAAACAACAAAAAAAAACATCATTTATCAGTCCACAAGAGTTTATTGGCAACACTGCTTGTCCAGATTTTGCATAGCGACTGCTTAAAGCAAAACATCGAAATGTGTCAAATGTTTGTTTCACAATATACACCCAAGACCCAAACCGAAGACCCAAGACCCCAGACTCAAACCCCTTTTCATTGAATGGTATGTGTCTTTAGTCAGTTTATCAATTTGTTATCCATCAGTTTGGCTGTTTTTTCATAGAAAATGTCCATAATAATATATATCTTTAAATAAATAAAGAAAATTTCTTTAATTTAAAACAATAAATAATTAATAAATGATTTTAATTGATGAAATATACAATTTTTCTAATATTTTCCTATTTAAATCGGAAATTCCTTTCCTATTACCACCACGCATAACCTTGTTATATCTTTATTTAAAGCTAAATGCAATGTGCAATGCACATATGTATAATAATTTGTATCTCAACTGTTGCTAATAATTTTTGTAGAATTGTTGTTCCATTAGAAATGTATATTTATGATATATATACACACACAGATGGAATAACATTTTTAAAGTGGTAATAATTTGATCAACTGGTTCAAAGAACAAAAACTGTTTTTTTGAATAATATTTTGGTAATAATTTTTAGTGAGATGCAGGAGGCAGTTCCAGAGAGAGAGCGAGCTCGTAATCAGTTGAAATAAACACTTGCGCCACTAAAATAGATAAAAATATCTACACTTCAATAAACATGAAAATCATCGGAGGCGGTCGTACAGACAAACAGACAGACAGACAGACAGCCAGTCGAACGAAAACGAGGCAAAAAATGTGTTGAAAATTGCGCAGCAATATGATCATAAAGCATTCGCCATTAATGACACAACCCGACAGATACATCCCATTGTCAATAACTTTAACGCCGCCGCAGATTGCCGAGCACTACACTACACTACACTAGACTACATACATACATATATATATTTACCTCATTTCCTTCACAACTTGCTCCTTGCTGCCGTTCACACTGTTTCCAAAATCAAATTCAAATTTCCCAAACGAGCCGCATGCAGTTCCCAGTGAGATACATAGATACATACATATACCAATGACGTTGCCTAGTCAAAAACCTTTAGGCCAAGAGACAGAAGAGAGAGAGAGAGAGTGTGTAGTCGTAGTGATGGCATCCGCGACTCGCACAAGACACTCGCACATCCGTAAAATTTATCGACAAACATTTGGACAGCGCCGGGACAGGCGACTGGCGGCGTCGACTAGACAAACTGCATTGGTTGCCTCTATATTGCGGGTGCACAACACTACGACGGCAGATGATGGGAGATGGAAGCGCGAACGCGAACGCGAGCGCGCGCGCGGCCTGAATGCAGCGATGCGAACTGGCGGATCGTTGCTTCCTTTTCAATTATTAAGTGTTGCCAACTATGCGCGAATGGGCGATAAACGAGTCGCATGTGTGCTTCACACAGTGTTGCACAAATTAGCTGCGATTGAAACTTGAAAATGATCTGAGAGTAAATAAGTTGGCTTGAAAAATATTAAATAATAAATAATTCAATTAAAATTATTATTTTCTTTACTTAGGTGTAAAAAATGCTTAAAAAATCTTTAAAAATGTTATTTTAGTAAACAGTGTTGTATAGTGTTTAAAGTAAAACAAATGAATAAAACTCAAATTGCTGAAGTTTTCGATTAATTTACAAATATTTGCTGTTAATTATTAACCTGTTCAATACAAGAATAATGCAATTTTGTACAACATTCAATTAAGTTTTCCGCTTTTTTCTAGCATGTTAACCAACAACAGCTTTTTTTCTTAGATTCCATAGGAAAATCTATCAACACTGGCCATCTGTTAGCATCTGAACTGCAACTGTGAGGCGCAGTCATAATTTGCGACACGTTTGCTGCACCTCTCTGCTGATGCAACATTGGACTTGTTCTTCTTCTTTTTATATGTATTTTTTTCAGCTTGTGTGTGTTGTTGTTGTTGTTGTTGGGTGACTATTGTGTCTTCAATCTTGTGCAATGGATCTGTAACTGCATTCATGTAGCCATTTATTTCGTATTGGCTTCGTTGGCCAGATAACTGACTGCCACAGAGAGTGTTGTGTTGTGTTATGTTGTGGCGCCTCCTTTTCTTGGTTGTTGTTGCCTCTTGATGTATACTTATGGCCACAGTCTGTGTAGCGCGCCTTGGGCCTTCATTATTTGCATTGCAAGCGACCATTTGATAATCTTAACTAGTTAGCTTGCTCATTCAATCTTTGAAGGCTTATTATAGTTCGATAAATGTTTAAAAATTGACGTTAACAGGTCGATTGTGAATTAAATTATGCCATCAAATGATAATCAATTAGAGGAATACCAAAGAAATAGTTTCCAAAATATTTTTTCATATTTTTTTTGGCATTTTTCGAGCTAAATTTGACTTTAATTTTTGATTTCGGTTTATTATTTGCAGAAGTAATGGATGCCCAAATTTGTGTTTCATGAATTTTGAGTAAACGACCGAGTTTTGATTTATGTTCCGTGCATTACAAAGGCATATAACTTTTTGTCGAGTGCAATGTCCACTAATAAATGTGTACACAAAGACAGGGCACAAATATTGAGCCAAAAGAAGACGCAGCAATGCCAAAGGATTAACCTAAATAAATACAAAACAGTTGTAAAAAAAAAAAAAAAAA
>JBANCX010000107.1:23952-35560 GCA_037040065.1 Dettopsomyia nigrovittata
AATTATTCTAGATGAGTTTATAAAGTAAAATCGATAGTTCCTTGTCTCAAAATTGATTATTCTACGAATATTGATAACATTTCTCTATTGTCTTTATTTATAGAATTAATTTTTATTTTCTTTTTTCAAACTACCGAACAATTTATTAGAATTATAATTATATATTATATTTTTTTTGGTTTACAATGCACGTCATATATAGTAGTACGATCAATGAAATAATTAATTAATTATTGCAAAATGATTTTATGAAAGCAACTGCCCTTTGTCTTGCGTGTCTTATGATATGGATTAAATATCAGATTCACGTGCTCATAGAACTCAGTTGGTAGATTTTCCATTTTATGTTGATATTGATGTTGATATTGATGTTGATATTGATGCTGATGTTGTTGCTGATGTTGATCATTTTGGATATTAGGCAGGGATGCATTCGCTTTCCACTCCAAGTGACGAGCGAACTGACATTGGCTCACATGATGCTTGACAAACTGATCGAATTCAATTTCTTTTTTAAGATTTCGATTAAGCATCGTTTGCAATTCATTGCTCATTGCGAATTGGAAGGTATTACGCTTGGAAGATTCTATATTTGTGCGTTGCATTGTATTTGTATTTTTTTTGCTTTTTTTCTATTTTTTATTGCCGGTTAGTTCTTTAATTTAGCTTTTCTTTTCTTCTTCTATTTTTTTTTTATATATATATTTTTGTGCCTTACCATATATATACATATACATACATATATACATACATATATATATATATTTTTATAAAATATACTCAAAATTTACTTATTTTTTTGTGTTTTTTTTTTTTTTAACTATTTGTGAACAGAATCCAGCTAATACTAAACGTAGAACTAAAGAAATTGTTTGCTATGACAGATAGATATTACAAAAAAAATCCTAAAATTTAACTAAATTTCATCTAAAAACAAAAAAAAAAAACTATTTTTTAAAAACTATATTTTACCTCATCCTATAGGCATTGGCAAGATACATTTGTATCTATAGATATTTCTTGTCTGTTATTGGCAATTTAAAAAATTTTGTATTTTATTTTGCTCAAGGGCACATTGCAGGTTCTACAAAGTTATCTTTCAACATTTCTCTTAACTAACCATCAAAAGAAATGGTCAGCAACATTTTATAAAAGAGCAAACACAAGAAAAGCTATCAAATGTGTGTTAGAGATGTGTAGCTGTGCAGCTTTAAGCCATAAACATACGTGCCACGACGCACAGCACGACCAAGTGCTCAACTCTACTGTCTGTGTGTGTGTGTGGGGCCAAGAGAGCATTTCCAATGCAAGATGACAGCTCATTCGTCAAATCACACACAAAGAAATATTTGAACTCTTCATCAGCATTTTGGGTCGTCTCCGTCGTCCGTTCGCCCTCTTTCTCTCTCTTCGCTGCCTGTCTCTTTGGTCTTTCAGTTTGTTTTCTTGTTTGTCGCTTTTGTCTATGCATTGAACGCCATTTCGCCGCTAGCAAGTTGATGTTGACGTTTCAATATTGATGCAATGTGCTTCGGACTGGGTGTCCTCCCTTCCAGCATCCCACTCTCTCTCTCTCTCTCTCTGTATCTGTGTCTCTCTCTATATATATATAGTATAACATATTTCATCGGCCATGTCCTGTTTGGCGCGCTGCTTGCCAATTCTTGACTGACATGAAAAATAACAAAACAACAAAAGCGGTCAGTGCCAAAAGGATAACGCGAGTAAACAACACAGCGAACGAACAGACAACGTCAGCCTGATGACGATGTCCTGACCCCATACCATACCGCCCCATCGCTCGCCCCATCCGATCAGCCAAATTTCTTTTCCACGTTATTCTCTCGGTTAACGGAAGCAGCGTAATCCATCGTTGAACGCCTTTCTCCCATGTCCTTGCATATGCCGCGCATTGCATTCACATTCATTCGTTGCTCTACATCGTGTCCTGGTCGCCTGCTGGCTGGCTGGCTGGCCAATTTTGTGCAGCTGTCGCTCAGCAGTTGCATAGATGAACGAATGAATGAATGGATGTATAGATGGTTGGATGTATGGATGGTTGGATGGTTGGACTCTGTGCCCTTCCACGATGCTCCCACAAATCTTACAAATGCGAACTTACATGTCAAATTTGATGGAGCAGCCAGCGAGCGAGCGTACGAGCTCATCCAGTAAACTACGAGCTGTCCATGGATAATATAACTAAATCAGCAAAAGGTTTTACTGAGAAATCATCAATCGAGAGAGGAGTATTGGTTGGTAAACGAATTTTTAAATGAAAAGTTTTCAATTTTTATTGTTTTTTTCTTTGTTTTTTCAATACTTTGGCTAATTAAATTAAATTTATCGATAAATTTATGCTTTATCTTGCTCTACTTACGCTTAAATCTATATTTTGTCATTCTCTTTGGAAAGCATCTTAATCCTTTTTTGTTTCGTTGATCAAGTTATTTATCCTTGCTACTCAACCATTAATGTTACAACATCAATTGATTAATGTTCTATCATCACGTTTGCCTTCTGCAGTCTGTCTGTCTGTCAGTCAGTCAGCCAGCCAGCCAGTGACCCCTGACCCCAAGGGGTTTTGATGCCCGTCAGCTATCCAAACTATAAATGATGCAATAATTCTCTTTTTTCCTTCTGTTGCAAACAATACTGGGCGCCGCCACGAAGAAGCTGGAAAAATCAAAAGAAAAATTTGCCTCTGGGAGTACAGTGTTGCAAGCAAAAGGATTACTCCTTGGATAGTTGGCATAGGTTATGTGAAAAATGTACAGGATATTAAACTAGAGACTGCTCGACAATGATGATGTATGGAGAATTGGTTTTTTTTTTTTTTGTTAAAAGTAGTTCCTTGTTGTCAGTTGCTATCCTTATTGTCAACAGCTTCTTCTTGTCGTCGTCTTCGTCGTCGTCATCATCATCTTTGGAACGCTCCTGGACGTACTACACGTTGACTGACGTTCCGGGCACTGTTAATGGCTACGGTCCATTATCTCGTCATGTTTGTTACGAAATTTAATTACTCTTATTTATTTTTCAGTGTTTTGCCTCAGTTTGTCTCTTCCTTTTCCTTATTTTCCACTCTCTCGTGCTCTCTCTCTCTCTCTGTGTGTTGTGTTTTATGATTTTCAACTTCATCAAAAAAATGTGAACGCAAAAAAAAAAATTAAATGTGAAAAAAATTAAATTAAAAACACTTTTTACTAGATGCGGCGTCCTTGCGCTTTGACCGCTTTCTACCGCCCTCATGTCTCATATTCGCCGTTGCCGCCACCGACGCCGCCTGTCCGCCTAATGTTTCGTCAAAAGGACAAATCAGCGCCAGGACAACACTGCACTTGACCCTCTTAAATGCTCAAGCCACTGGGAATGGAACTGGGTGTGCCACAGAATGCGTTAATGAGTGTCCTTAATTTTCTTTTTTGTACCCAAGAATACTAAAAATAATACAAAATTCTGAATTTTTTCTTTGTTTTAATTTTTTAATGTATTTTTCGATTCTATATTTATTATCCTGAACAGTTGTGCAAGTATTCAATAGGAAAATCTACGAAAAGCTTTCTAAAAAGCTTACTCGTCATTTAAAAAGCTTTGCTGGTGATGATAACTCTCAAATTTTCATAAGCTTTGAAAGCTTTTAATTTAAAGAAGAATCTTTTCAACAATTAATGCAATGAGCTTGCAAAGTTTTATCTATTGACCTCTAGCTAGGACCTCGAGCAACCCTACAACATCCAGCTGGACATTGTAAGTCTGCTCTGCTTTGCTCTCAATATATTCATTAAAGTGCGTTGTCTTGCCTCCACAACCTCTTGATTCTAGCTCATCTTTGCAGTCAGTCAGTCAGTCCTTCTATCTCTGGCTTTGTCAGTCGCCTAGTCGCCTCTGTGCAAGCAACATAACGTTCATCTTTTGCTTTTGTCTTTTTGGGTTTGTTTGCCCACGCGACGGATGTATTCTTTTGTATTCACCATTTGCCACGCCCACCCATCATACATACATACATATACATATAATAGCATGCAACTAAACGCCCACCAGCCCAGGCACTGAAACTCGACTTAAACTCAAACTCAACTCATCTTAACTCAACTCAACTCAGTTCAAACTCAAACTCAACTCGGCCCCTGCAGCTGTCAGTCAATGTGTCGTGTCACAGTGTCTCTCCATCTGTCTGTCAGTTGCATGTCTGTGTCTATCTACGTGACATCAGCCCCAGCGAAAATTTTTGCTTCTTGCGCAACTGCTCCGAAGGATGCTTCTACTGCTGCTGCAACCGATGGATGGATTTTTGGATTCGCAACTTGCACTTGGATTACAAGTCTGATTTTGATGCGTACATGTTACCCATACTACATATCTATCCAAAAGCTTTCCCATACATACAGTTCACACAAAATATTGCACTTGCTCAGCAGGCTTACTTACCCAACCTACTATATATGGGTCAACATACAAACATATACATATGTATGTGTGTATGTATATATGGTATGTATGTATATAGAAGAGCTCAAGTTTTCTTATGCTTTTGTCTTTTGTCCTTTTATTATTTTATTCCTGGCCTTGTTTTAATTCACAGCGTCTGCTTGCATCCTTCTTGGATAGACTTTGTCGTCGTCGTTCTCGTCTCCAGCAACATTGTCTCAGTCGCATCCTTGTCTTGTATGTTTACACATATATACGAGTGTGTATGTGTGTATGTGGTACTGAGTTGTAAGTGACATTTGCAATTTTCAAACTATTGAATGAGTGACAAGTTCTGCAGACACGATTGAAACTGACAGCTACTACGACTACGACTACTCCGACTACTCTGCTCTGTATGTATATAGATAGATAGATACTAGTATATGATACTTAGTGCAGTCTCTCTGTTATTTCTTGAGTTTTAGCCAAGGGGATAGTCCATTGCATCTTCTCTTAACATATCCAATATAAAACAGTATCTGCAACAAACTGAGTTTTTCTTTCTTTTTTGTTTTTGTTTTTTTTTGGTAGTATGTACTTTAAAGACTTGACTAATTTAGCACATTTTGAGTAACTTTATTATATGGATTAGAGGAAAATGAGGCTACAGTTGTCTTAGCGAAACGCGGTACTAGAAACAAATGCGATTGAGGAACAGATTCCTATAATACTTGGTTCTCTATGGAGAGGATATGTAGAGGATACAGACTTGAGATGAAAGTGCACGACAAACTGCAACACGGCGACAGCAATGTGTACCCGCCGCAATAGAAAACTCTCCAAATTCTTGATACAACTTCAAAGAAAGGAGTCTAGGCTGTTGGTTGGGTTATTATAAGGACACTGCTTATAAGCATCTCTAGGGAAAAAACTTGGCCTCATCCAGGAGGATGTCCTATGTAGATATATGTAGAACCAGGAGTCATACAGCTTCCGTGCTAATGTCTTGCACTAGCCAGAACACGCAAAGGCGGCGGACATACTAGGCTCTGAAGCAGTTTAGGGATCTCAACAACTCCTAACATCCCTTCATAAGCTCCGGTTTCACTCAGGACCAACTTTGGTCTATTGTGTGACTGCGAAGACAGTCTGCCGCTTCAACCTAACCTATCCTTCTATGAGGATTTTATACTTTTGATTAAATATATTGTTTTAATTCATATAAAATATAAAATTTTCAATAGATTAGTATCCAAGTGAAGTTCTAAAGAGTCACTTAAATTGGTAATTGAGTTAATTATTAGCTTTAATGATAGCTGCATTGCAGCAATTACTCAAAGTTCTAATTGTATACAATTTGCATACATAGAAATAACAATAAAATAACATATTAAATAAAGGCTCGTCTGATGACGACTAGTCAATGAATGACTGACTGACGGACTGACTGAACTGACTGACTGAATGGCCATTAACAATTTAATTTTATATTTGGCGCATTAAATACTGGCTGCTGCTGCTGCCGTTGTCTGGGTCTGAAACAGATTCCTGGCCTGTCCATCAATGTCAACATCAATGTCATATACCATCTGGGTTGAGCAGGACCTAACAGCAGTCAGACATATTACGAGCATTTTGACAAATAATTCAAAACCGCATTTTTTTTATAATGAATTCAACGCAGTTAGCAGTTAGAAGCATTCTCTGTATATCCGAAATATTCAACCAGCTGCACCTGTGTGTGTATGTGCATCATAATGTTGTTGCTTGTTGTTGGAGCAGTGGATGTGTCTGTGTCACATTTTAAAGATTTATGTTAAATAAAAATTCAAGTAAAAAACAACTTATTTTTGGGATACTTTTACGCTTAAGTGCTCTCTGGCTTGGTTGGGGGTGCGTCAATGATAACGATGACGATGACGATGCCTCAGTCAGTCAAGCATCATCCTCATCATGAACATGAGATCATAAACTGATCAGTTTATTGGCAAACTGAGTACAACTTAAATGTCGATCGTAAATTCTTCCGAGTATCGCTTAAAAAAAGAAACGTTGAAAAAAAAACGAACAAAACACAATGCAAAACAAGTGGGATTAATCATAAAGGGTATAAACGACTAAACAGTTGCGCTATAAATTTCAAAGAAAAGTTGAAATATTTAACACAATTATATATAAAACAAAACAAAACAAGTTTAGGAATATTAATAAAAATAATATATTAAAAGATATAATTTTTAAAATTCAATTTTCCATTTAGAAAATCTGTTTTTTTTATATTATTTTGATTATAAATAAAATTGTTTTGTTTTATATAAGATTAATATCGATAATACATGCACGCATATATCGATAATATATCGGTTATCGATTTTTGTTGAATCTTTATGAATATTTTCAAAGCAAACTCTCTGAAGAACTGTGCACATCAAGTTAGTCACGCAATTAACTTATATTTACATAATATTACCTTATTAACCGATCCCCCTATATACATATACTATATAAGTATTCATAAGAAATTTCAACAAAAAAAAAAGATGATAAAAATTTCCATATATTATCGGTCTTATGATCGTTGACAGGTGCCATCATATTCAAATTTCTCGATCAAAGTCAATTAGCATAAATAATCTTCTTATCATTTAGTATAAAAATAACACGAAATTGATATCGATTTAAAAAAGAAACAAAATTGTATTATTTTCAACAAATAAAATTATTAATTGAACCAGATCAGAAAATATATTCGAAACGTGCCAATTACAAAAAGATAATAAGGAAGCTCTTAAGTTAAAAGGGGCGTTGATTGATTCAATCCAATGTAAAGGTAACAATCTTTGAATCCAGAAATTTGTGTGGCAAATATGCGCAAACCGGAAATACAATAATTTTGTATTGATCATCATCAGTGCCCTTGAGTGTCTCATAGTGAAAACCCTTGGACAAACAGACATGATTCATTTTATCTACGAGATATGGAGAAATCGGTTCCAAATTGATATTAGCGCAATTAAAGAATATAGTTGGACATTTGAGTGTCAAAGCTAATTGATAACTCTGCTCAATGCATTCATTCCAGATTGTGGCCGTCTCATATTTTAATGTATCCCTGCGACATATCTCAATGGCTTCCAGGGTATTACGAAAGCTAAGCACACATATAGCACCTGTAGGCGCTCTGCCCAATGTACTAGGCATGCAATCCAGTACAACGATAGGCGATAGCATTCCAGACATCTCTCTGGCCGGTGATACTCTCTCAATGTCCAGAGAGTCTAGCGTATGTAAGGTTGACAAAAAATGAGCATGTAACGCTACTCGCCTACTGACTGATTCCATTTTTTCCGAAATTCTGTCAATCAATTCAGTGCGCAGAGATTCTTCAATCAAAATTGTTGCAACTGCATTGGAGTTGAATGGTTGATGCATTGATTCAACAATGAAATGCATTGCACTATTGATATCACCGCCATTATAGATTATCGATAGCTGTGCACTACTAACTGTATAATCGATATCATCGTAGTTTATCGCATTTGTTGCCATTTCAAAATCAAAATCTCCAGCCTCCGATACGGGCGGTGTTAATGCACTATACACGGACGGTTGGCATCGACCCGTATCATCTTCACATTTCAATTGAAATATCATACTATTTGTAATGACGACTGTAGACTCGCCTAGTTCCGATGCCGATTTCGCGGATACGGTTACAAACGAGGGTATCGAAATACCACCCTTTATACTATCACAAGTCGTTAGCATCTTGGGATTATTGAATTTATTATTATAAACTATTAATTTTAATGAATAATTGCTTAAATTTGAAGTTTTTCGGTTAGATTACTTGGGAATTTCAAATGAATTTGTTTTAGTTAACTTTTTTTCTGGGAGGCTCAGACCTCGAGCCACCGAATTTTTGGTATTTATTGTTAGAATTTATGATCAAATGTGACATTTAAATTAAAATATCAACAACAGATACAACAAATGCATATTTAAATAAGGAACAACAGATAAATGTTAATTTTCAATTGAAATTAGCATTAAAATATTATAAATATTTGGTCAACTTATAATTATTATAATTTTTTTTGTGTATTTTCCTGCAAAAAAACATAAAAGTGAGTTTAGAATGTTAATTTTTAATACAATTACAAAACATTCAAAACCGCGAAAATATATTTTTCGGGATTTGAGCCAAAATGGTGATAAAATAAAATGCCAACAGCAAAAAATGAATAAACGAAACAAGCGAGTTGAGAGTTGAGGGAGTTTGTTAAATAAACCAACATCAAGTGCAGCTACAACAACAACAATAATAATAATAAAAAACAATAACAATAAATAAATAAATATTGTTTATATGTATTTTAGAACAACAATGCTTCGATGCTAACGATAACTATTTACATTTATCAAGAGTAATTATAATAATAACATGGCCGAGGACCAAACAAAAAAATAAAATTTTAAATTAATATAGAAAGCCGATTATATAGAATTGTAATACATATAGCCCATAAGCCTACATATAGAAAATGGCTGTTGCAACAACAACAACAAACTGTCAAATACTATAACAAATCCCATAAATCAACATTGCAAAAATTTGTATTTACAACAAAAAAAAAATATGAAAATATTGAAAAAAAACAAGTAAGGAAACTCTAGTCGTGTGTGCTCGACTACGAGATACCCGGATCCATGTGCAAGCTCCTTTGAAACACCAATTTTGATCCGATAGACATAAAATTGGTACAGTTGATCACTATTACGATAAGAAGCACTTATGGCGAGTCTCAAGGTGACAGGTGAAAAATTACACCTGTTATTCGCATTTTTTGTTGTTGGCGTAGCACGCAAAATTATAAAATATTAGTGTACTGCGCGCGAACTACACCAACAACGATACCAAATTTGGTTACTATAGCTTCCTCCGTCTCTGAGTTCGACGCGTTCAAACATACAGACGAACAGTTGTCACAAAACTAATATACCCCTTTTGCATTTTGTCAAATGGATCAGGGTATAAAAAGATAACGAAAAATTAGAATAGTAAAGCAGGAAATACTCTTTTAGTATATAATATTAAAAAATCGATAAAGAAAATCATTAATCAATTAATATACCTGCCTTGAAAAAAGAGTATTAATGAAGAAAATATTGAAAAAAATTGATATTTTCATAAATTATCAACTAATAAATAGAAATTCCAACAAATCTGTTTAAAATGTTCAAAACATAAATCTTTTTCAATGAAAAATAAACATTTTTTGCAGTCAAAAAATGTAATCGAACATTGTTCCTATATTTCAAACGAATCTGCTTTGAGAATTACATCAAAATAAATATAAAATCAGCTTAATTTATAGAGAAATATGAACTTGTTCATAAAAATGAAATCGTTTGCGATTAAATGGTTATTTAAAATAACATTTGGAGTAAGTTTTTAAACAAGAAATATCTAGAATTTATAGAAAATAACTTAAATTTCCTTTTCTTTCAGTTGATTGTTGTCCTAGTTTTTCGTATAGTTTTGCCAACAATTTTCGAATATGATGAAGAATTCTATTTTCATCAAATGAAATTGGATTTAATCAAAGTTTATATTTATATATCAGCTTTAATATTATTCCAACTATGTCTATTATATCTAAGTATCGTAATAAGCTCATCAAACACAGATTGGATTGCTTTTTTGGTAAGTTTTTGTACAAAATTTGCAATATTTTTATAATAATTAATCATTTTTTTTTAGTATTTTCTATGTTTGATCTATGGCATGTACTGTACATACGACATGCAAATAAACTATCTATTACCTCTGATCACTGATCAACAAGCTAAAGATTTTATAATGAATTATTGGTATAAATATATCGAACTGGGCGATCAAAATTGGCTTGAATTCCAAGCAAAGGTAAATATAGAATAATAATAAAAAGATTAAAATCTATAAAATGTTCATTCTTTAACCAAAAGTTCCATTGTTGCGGCCTAATCGGTCCACGAAGTTATATGGAATCGATGCATAAAGTTCCCGAGATATGTTATTTAAATGGTTTCCTTATAACCAGAGGTTGTTTAGTCCAATTAAATGAACATTTTTGGGCTAAACATTTATTGGGCAAGTTATTAAGTTGGTCAGCGTTATGTGGACAATTTTTCGTTTTAATATATTACGTTCATTTAATAATGAAAAAATTTAAGAAAAATATTAATTATATTATAAGGATATTCAGTCTAATGCTTTGTCAACGATTATTAAAACTTAAATAATTATTCTAATAGTATAAATATGTATTTTCTCTATTTGGGTCTAATATCGGGTTAAAATATGTGATTTATTCTATTATAGATAAAACAATACGCGAATTTATGTATTTTTTTTGGTATTTTTTTCTGTATTTTAGAAATGTCCATTTTATCTATGGCCTTTGTATATGATTTTGCAATGGAATCCAAATGACAAACGCTATAAATATACTAAAAAGAGAGAGAGAGAGAGAGAGAATGAGGGAGAGAGCGTATAAAATAAATTGAAATTAGCTTCCTTTGTTGCCGTTGACAATTTGAATAAAATTAATATAAATTTTCGCCAATTTTTTAATTAATAAATGTCAAATATTTCGCGTATTTATATATTTGTAAATTTATTTGTCTGATTTGTAATAAATTTTTTTTTGCGTTCAGAGAAAATTGATTTTTTTAGGTTTTTTTTGGTTTTTGTGGCGATAACAACAAATATTTAGGGCGGAGGCCATTGGGACAACTGGCGCCAAAAAAGTATAAAAAATGCATTGAGCGTCCAAAGAGAGAGCGAGCGAGCGGAAACATGCTCGTACTTTGGTCATACAAGCGGAAACGGAAGTCAATATTAGTAGGCAAAAATGAAAATTTTCCAATTGCAAAACAATTCACAATTTACAAATAAAAATCGTTTTTTTTTTTTGTTTTGTTTTGTATTTGACAATTCACAATTATTAATGGCCAAAAGCTGTCGCAGTTTTCTATACTTTTGGGGGGCTTCTAAAAATATTTCTGAATATTTTTTTTAACCATTTTATATAGATAGATCAGGAAATCATTTTCAAAAATTTATTACCCCAAAAGAGGTTTAGCACATGCTTTGATATGTTGATAAATATTATTATGAAATATAGGAAAATATAGATGGGAAATTAAAAAA